>LR550616.1:0-45945 GCA_900536415.3 Caenorhabditis sp. 38 MB-2015 | reverse complement strand
GGGGGCATAATTAGAAGATTCGATTATGCTAATTTTTTGATATTGATTTTGTGTGGGCTGGTTGGAAAGAGACACGTGGAACTTGGGATACTGTAGCTCGAAAAAAATACAGTAGGAAAAACTCGGAAAATTGAAAAAAAAAATGGCGCCAAAACTTGAAATAATAGGTTCTTGGCACAAAAGTTCAAAAATTCAGAAAAAAAGGGTTACTGTAGTTTTGTAGATTTTTAACCGAATTTTTAGCGCAAAAAATTACCACTAAAAAGCAGAAATTCATAGTTATTTTTGGCGCCAAAACTGGAAAATACAAAAATTTGATTCCCAATATTAATTTTTTCCAAATTTTAACTACTAAATTTTTGGCGCCAAAATTTGAAACTAATACTTGGCTTTCTGGTGCCAAAAATGGGAAAAAAACAAAATGTTGGTACCGATATTGAATTTTGGCGCCTGAATTTGAAAAACCTAATTTTTGGCGCCAAAAATTGACAAATCTGGATTTGAGTCCTAAAACTAGGAAAAATCAATTTTTGGCGCCAAATTTCGAAAATTTAATAAGTTGTGTAGTTACAACTAGAAAAAAAAAGAAATTTTGACAAAATTTAAGTTTTGAAAATTGAAAATTTGGAATTTTGGCGCCAAAACTGGAAAAAAGGAACTTTTTTCTTTGAAAAATCAACATTCATAACGAAAAAATCGAATTTTGAAAAATGAATGGTGAAATTTTTGGCGCCAAAAATTGAAAAACCTGATTTTGGGTCCTAAAACTAGGAAAAATCAATTTTTGGCCCCAAATTTCGAAAATTGAAAATGATAATTGAATAAACTGTGTACCCATAACTAGAAAAAAGAGAATTTTTGACAAAATTTTTAATTTTGAAAATTGAAAATTGGAATTTTGGCACCCAAACTGGGAAAAATCACTTTGGCGCCAAAAATAGGCAAATGATTTTGAGGCAAAAAATCAGCAAAATTAGAAATGAAATGTGAATGTTTTTTTTTGTACCCGAATTGAAAAAGGTCAAAATTTTGGCGCCAAAACTGGAAAATATGAAATTTTTGGTTCCCAATTCTGAATTTTTGGCGCCAAAATTCGAAAATTGGAAAAAAAATTGAATAGTTTGTGTAGCCACAACTAGAAAAAAAAGAAATTTCGACAAAATTTCAATTTTGAAAATTGAAAATTGGAATTTTGGCACCCAAACTGGGAAAAACTGAGTTTAGGTTTTTTTTTAGGTTTTAGGTTCAAAAAATTGAAATTTGAAAATTTATACTTGAATCTTTGGTGCCAAAACTCAAAAATTGAGTGAATTTTTGTGAAAATTCGAATTTTGAATTTTTGACTCAAAAATGTTGAATTTAGAAAACGACACGTAACTTTTTGGCGCCCAAATTTGAAAAATTAAATTTCTGGCGCCAAAACTGGGAAAAACTGAGTTTTTGGCGCCGAAATTCCGAAAACTCCATTTTAGGCTCAAAAACTGTAAGTTTTGGATTTTGGCGCCAAACTTCACATTTTCAAAAAACAATTTTTGATGCCAAAACTAGAAAAATTGAATTTTTGACATCAAACCTAAAATTTCAAGCCATCTCTGACACCTTCTCCTTTCTCTGAGTTTCAGCTCATTTTTCTGAAAATCTGAAATTTTCTCTGAAATTTTCAAAAAATCCATTTAATATTAAATGACTATTTATTAAAGAAATAACCTAAAATCACAGGACACAAAAAAAATCACAAAATTCACCCACGCCGCGAATCCCTTCCAATGAGCACCTCTTCTTCCGGAGCCCATGGCTCAAACAATTTGATCTCCCAAAAAAGGAGTTCCAGTTGAAGATAGTGTGATATCTCCTAAAAAAAATCGATAATTTTCACCCTCAAATTTTAACCCTATAACTTACCATAAACTCCTGCGCGGTCTGCACATCCCGTAATTGCTCCACAATTGCTCCAAGCTGATTTTCAGCCTCCAATTTCAGCTCAATTGACATATTCGGTCGAGCCATTATTGCTCCATATATCCGATGACATCTCTCGATCCTCATCTCAATTTCAGCCTTCTGCGTTTGGCTCAAAGGCTGAGGTGCCAAAAAGAGCCCACAATTACAATGAGCCGCCATCCGATCCCTTAGGATATCCTGATAATATTCAGGCTCATATTGAAAGTTTACCATTTTGGAGAGAAAAAGAGTGCGCGGGAAAATGGGGTGGGCTCGCCGAGCAAATGAGCAACTGAGAGAGAGAGAGGAGGAGGAGGAGACGCAGACAGGTAGATTTAGAGCATCAAAACACAGTATGACTACCAAAAACAGGTGATTTTGGGAAATTAGGATATAGATCTGGTGTAGATTATTTGTAATTATTCGGTTATTAAGATACTAGGGATCAAAATAGGTTCCATTTTGAGAATTGGGTTTTTAGAGAATCTACAGGTACCCAAGAGATTCTCAAAAGGCTGAAACTAAAGTAATCCTGACCATATTTTTGAGGGTACTGTATTCAGATACTTGGATTACTGTAGTTCTTATCTAGTTTTATCTGGAAGAGAACTATGATTGAAGTGGTAGTAGTTTCTAGATCGAAAACTACAGTAACCTTGGATCGGGTAACCCTGGGTCAAAATACAATTTACAAAACTACAGTAATCCTAGGTCAAAATACAAGTTAAGAAACTACAGTAACCCTGGGTCAAAATGCAAGTTACAAAACTACAGTAATCCTAGGTCAGAATACAAGTTAAAAAACTACAGTAATCCTGAGTCAATATTAACGGAACTAACCTTGGATCGGATTTTACAAAACTACAGTAACCCTGGTCAAAATATAAGTTACAAAACTACAGTAACCCTGGGTCAAAATACAATTTACAAAACTACAGTAATCCTAGGTCAAAATACAAGTTACAAAACTACAGTAACCCTGAGTCAATATTAACGGAACTAACCTTGGATCGGATTTTACAAAACTACAGTAACCCTGGTCAAAATACAAGTTACAAAACTACAGTAACCCTGGGTCCAAATACAATTTACAAAACTACAGTAATCCTAGGTCAAAATACAAGTTACAAAACTACAGTAATCCTAGGTCAAAATACAAGTTACAAAACTACAGTAATCCTAGGTCAAAATACAAGTTACAAAACTACAGTAACCCTGAGTCAATATTAACGGAACTAACCTTGGATCGGATTTTACAAAACTACAGTAACCCTGGTCAAAATACAAGTTACAAAACTACAGTAACCCTGGGTCAAAATACAATTTACAAAACTACAGTAATCCTAGGTCAAAATACAAGTTACAAAACTACAGTAATCCTAGGTCAAAATACAAGTTACAAAACTACAGTAATCCTAGGTCAAAATACAAGTTACAAAACTACAGTAACCCTGAGTCAATATTAACGGAACTAACCTTGGATCGGATTTTACAAAACTACAGTAACCCTGGTCAAAATACAAGTTACAAAACTACAGTAACCCTGGGTCAAAATACAATTTACAAAACTACAGTAATCCTAGGTCAAAATACAAGTTACAAAACTACAGTAACCTTGGAACAAAATCTCGAAATCTACAGTAACCTGGGGTCAAAATACAAGTTACAAAACTACAGTAACCCTGGGTCAAAATACAATTTACAAAACTACAGTAACCTTGGAATAAAATATCGAAATCTACAGTAACCTGGGGTCAAAATACAAGTAAAAAACTACAGTAACCCTGGGTCAAAATACAATTTACAAAACTACAGTAACCTTGGAACAAAATCTCGAAATCTACAGTAACCTGGGGTCAAAATACAAGTTACAAAACTACAGTAATCCTGGGTCAAAAAAGAAGTTACAAACCTACAGTAACCCTGGGTCAAAATAAAAAATTACAAAACTACAGTAATCCTAGATCATAAATTACAAAACGACAGTGACCCTGGGTCAAAATACAAGTTACAAAACTACAGTAACCCTGGGTCAAAATACAATTTACAAAACTACAGTAACCCTGGGTCAAAATACAATTTACAAAACTACAGTAATCCTAGGACCAGATCGTTGATCACCCTCTACAGTAATCCATATCAATTATGGGGCCTCTTCTGGATAAGATTCTCGATCCACAGTAACCTAAGGTCAAATCTACAGTAACCTTGGGTCAGATCTACAGTAAGACTCCGTGATGTACAGTACCCTGAACTCTTGGTCTGAACTCTTGAACACGCCCCTTCAACAGCCCACGCCTCAGCCCCCACAAAATCAAAAATAATCGAATCTTCTAATTATGCCCCCCCTCCCCCCCGGTCCTATATAAGACCCCTCCCAATCCCCTTCAAATCATCATTTGAACATGATTCTTCCAATTCTCCTTGTCTTGGCTCTTGTGAGCTCCGTTTCCAGCCATGTTAGTGCTCAAAATGCCAACATTTTGGCGGAGCAACAGGTGCGCAAATTTGAGCAAGCCTTCCGAGATTCTTACAATAAGCATGGTTTGATGGGGATTTTCATCTACTTCACTCCTGACTTCATCTCGATCAACGAGGCTGGACAGATCAAGAATAAGACCGAGCATCTGAAGTACTTGTCCCATTACTATGCTCCAAAGTACTTTTTCTATCCTCAACGACAAGCGCATTTCGATTATGGTACTTCGCCAAACTTGTATGTCAGCTATTATCATGATCAATTGTTGTGGGTCTATACTTTGGTGCCAAATCGCGCACTTTTGGGAGGATATCAGGTCAAGAAATTGGCTGTGGCGAGCAAATAATTGATTTTTGTCTTTTGATAAAGTTTTATTGATCATCTCCAAGATTTTCTGATCAGTTTGAGTATAATCATGACCTATTTTCGGAAAGTGGGTAAATTTTTACCCACTGCGGGTACCCACTCCTCGCAAAACAGGTTCATCTTCTAATCTCAACGAAATTGCTCATTCTCGACGCTTTTAACATGATCACAGTGATTTTCTGATCAGTTTGAGTATAATCATGACCTATTTTTGGAAAATGGGTAAATTTTTACCCACTGCGGGTACCCACTCCTCTCAAAACAGGTTCATCTTCTAATCTCAACGAAATTGCTCATTCTCGACGCTTTTAACATGATCACAGTGATTTTCTGATCAGTTTGAGTATAATCATGACCTATTTTCGGAAAGTGGGTAAATTTTTACCCACTGCGGGTACCCACTCCTCTCAAAACAGGTTCATCTTCTAATCTCAACGAAATTGCTCATTCTCGACGCTTTTAACATGATCACAGTGATTTTCTGATCAGTTTGAGTATAATCATGACCTATTTTCGGAAAGTGGGTAAATTTTTACCCACTGCGGGTACCCACTCCACCCAAAACAGATCAAACCTCCAAGCTCAGCAAAATTAAGCATCTTATTCCTTCTCACAAAGACTTTCTAATCAATATGAGTATATTCATGACCAATTTCGGGAAATGGGCAAATTTTTTCCCACTGCGGGAACCCACTCTTCCCGAAAGACGTTTATCTTCTAATCTCAACGAAATTGCTCATTCTCGACGCTTTTAACATGATCACAGTGATTTTCTGATCAGTTTGAGTATAATCATGACCTATTTTCGGAAAGTGGGTAAATTTTTACCCACTGCGGGTACCCACTCCTCTCAAAACAGGTTCATCTTCTAATCTCAACGAAATTGCTCATTCTCGACGCTTTTAACATGATCACAGTGATTTTCTGATCAGTTTGAGTATAATCATGACCTATTTTCGGAAAGTGGGTAAATTTTTACCCACTGCGGGTACCCACTCCTCTCAAAACAGGTTCATCTTCTAATCTCAACGAAATTGCTCATTCTCGACGCTTTTAACATGATCACAGTGATTTTCTGATCAGTTTGAGTATAATCATGACCTATTTTCGGAAAGTGGGTAAATTTTTACCCACTGCGGGTACCCACTCCACCCAAAACAGATCAAACCTCCAAGCTCAGCAAAATTAAGCATCTTATTCCTTCTCACAAAGACTTTCTAATCAATATGAGTATATTCATGACCAATTTCGGGAAATGAGCAAATTTTTACCCACTGCGGGTACCCACTCCTCTCAAAACAGATTCATCTTCTAATCTCAACGAAATTGCTCATTCTCGACGCTTTTAACATGATCACAGTGATTTTCTAATCAGTTTGAGTATAATCATGACCTATTTTCGGAAAGTGGGTAAATTTTTACCCACTGCGGGTACCCACTCCTCTCAAAACAGGTTCATCTTCTAATTTCAACGAAATTGCTCATTCTCGACACTTTTAACATGATCACAGTGATTTTCTGATCAGTTTGGGTATAATCATGACCTATTTTCGAAAAGTGGGTAAATTTTCACCCACTGCGGGTACCCACTCCTCTCAAAACAGATTCATCTTCTAATCTCAACGAAATTGCTCATTCTCGACACTTTTAACATGATCACAGTGATTTTCTGATCAGTTTGAGTATAATCATGACCAATTTCGGGAAATGGGCAAATTTTTACCCACTGCGGGTACCAACTCCTCTCAAAACAGGTTCATCTTCTAATCTCAACGAAATTGCTCATTCTCGACACTTTTAACATGATCACAGTGATTTTCTGATCAGTTTGAGTATAATCATGAATTATTTTCGGGACGTGGGTAAATTTTTACCCACTGCGGGTACCCACACCTCTCAAACACAGGTTCATCTTCTAATCTCAACGAAATTGCTCATTCTCGACGCTTTTAACATGATCACAGTGATTTTCTGATCAGTTTGAGTATAATCATGAATTATTTTCGGGACGTGGGTAAATTTTTACCCACTGCGGGTACCCACACCTCTCAAACACAGGTTCATCTTCTAATCTCAACGAAATTGCTCATTCTCGACGCTTTTAACATGATCACAGTGATTTTCTGATCAGTTTGAGTATAATCATGAATTATTTTCGGGAAGTGGGTAAATTTTTACCCACTGCGGGTACCCACTCCACCCAAAACAGGTCAAACCTCCAAGCTCAGCAAAATTAAGCATCTTATTCCTTCTCACAAAGACTTTCTAATCAATATGAGTATATTCATGACCAATTTCGGGAAATGGGCAAATTTTTACCCACTGCGGGAACCCACTCTTCCCGAAACACGTTTATTTTCTAATCTCAACGAAATTGCTCATTCTCGACACTTTTAACATGATCACAGTGATTTTCTGATCAGTTTGAGTATAATCATGACCCATTACGGGGAGTGGGGTGAATTTTCACCCACTGCGGGTACCCACTTCTCTCACTCTCATTTTTAGCTCAACGAAATTGCTCATCCAATTCATCATCACCGCAATTTTCTCATCAGTTTGAGTATAATCATGACCCATTTCGGGAAATTGGGTAAATTTTCACCCACTGCGGGTACCCAAAACTCCTACAGAAGATTAAAAAAATTTACTAGCTCAGCGAAATTGATCATCCAAATCATAATCTCCCTAATTTTCCGATCAATATGAGTATAATCAAGACCCATTTCGGGAAATTGGTGAATTTTTACTCACTGCGGGTACCCATTCCTCCCAAAACAGGTTAAACCTTCGAGCTAAGAAAAAAAGCTCATTTTATTCTTGATCTACATGATTTTCCCATCAGTTTGAATATAATCATGACTCATTTCTGGAAAGAGGGTAAATTTTTACCCGCTTCGGGATCCTCTCTTCCCATATGCCCACACCTAACTTTAAAATATCTCTTTATATACATCCAATAAAAATCTCGATTAGGTTTTCAAAAAAAAAAAATCAATAAATTATGAGATCCTTCTTTGCAGTTGACATTTGTACGCTGGCGGCGACACGGTTAGTCCCAAAATTCTCTGAAAATCTCAATTTCAGCAATATTTTCCTAAAATACAGTACCTCAGTGGTGGCCGAGTGTTCCACTGTGAAATCAAAGTTCTTCAGAAGATTGGCGAAAATCAAAAAGAGCTCAGCGCGAGCCAACGATTCACCCAAGCATTGACGACGTCCGATGGAGAACGGCAGGAATTCGTCGATTCTGAATAGAAGATTTGGATTCAGCATAAAATTCTGATCAATTTGAGTATGATCATGATAGGTTTTGGGTGAATGGGAAAAAATTTACCCACCGCGGGAAGATGGGTTCCCGAAAAAACCAGTTCTCCGAGAATCCGCCATTTTTGTTCAATTTTATAACGATCACAGTGTTTATAATGAATTTCTGATCAATTTGAGTGTGATCATGATAGGTTTTGGGTGAGTGGGCAAAAATTTACCCATTGCGGGAAGAAGGGTCCCCGGAAAAAAACCTGTTCTCCAAGAATACGCCATTTTCGGCTAACTTCATTACGATTATAGTGTTCAGCATGAAATGTTGGTCAATTTGAGTATAATCATGACCCATTTCGGGTGAGTGGGCAAAAATTTACCCGCCCACTCGAAATGGGTCATGTTTATACTCAAAATGTCCCAAATTTCACAAGGAATTTAAATTTTACATTGAAAACCTTCGAAGTTGGACCAATTTCTCACTTTTTGACATTGTAATTCTCATCCAAAAACCGATCGGGGTTGAAAATGTGGGGTTCATCGAAAATCTCGGGGTCGTTCATCAGAATCGAAATTTGCGGAATTATCAAATCGCCCTTCTGAAACCCGAATCCATCGATATCAGTGTCAGCGGCCACTGTGCGCAACAAATTTATCGGCAGAATGTTGGCAATTCGCTGGATTTCCTGCAAAAACGTAGCGCAATCTTGCGGGATTTTAGGCGCAACTTACGTTCAACGTAGCCTGGGTATACGGTAGTTGCGTCTTCTCGGCCAAAGTGATTTGGGCGTGACCGAGGGCGTCGAGTTCCTGTTGAACGCGACGTTGCACTTCGCGATTCTTGGCAACCAGCAAAAATGCCCATTTTAGTGTGGTTACTGTAGTTTCCATGCCGGCGAAGAAAAGGTCCAGGAGAAGCATTTGAAGCTGTTTATCGCTGTAAAATTCTGATCATTTTGAGTACAATATTGAAAATGGGAAGCTTCTGCTCGAAAAACAATTTTTCATGGTTTTTGAACATCAAAATAATGTTCAGCATCATTTTCTGATCAGTTTGAGTATAATTTTGAACTACTTTGGAAAGGTGTAAGCAATTCCACCCGAAACGGGCAAATTGTTGCCCACAATGGGAAAAATTCTCCAAATTCTGAAATTCAGGACTTTTGACAAATACAATAAGGTTCAGCATGAAATTCCGACCATTTTGAGTATAATTTTGGAAGAGTGGGAGCAATTCCACCCGAAACGGGCAAATTGTTGCCCACAATGGGGGAAAATTCTCCAAATTCTGAAATTCAGGACTTTTGACAATTACAATAAGGTTCAGCATGAAATTCCGACCATTTTGAGTATAATTTTGGAAGAGTGGGAGCAACTCCACCCAAAACGGGCAAAGGTCTGCCCACATCGCGAAAATTTACCCGAAATAAATTTTGCAGGGTTTTTTCAACATCAGGATCTTATTCAGCATAAAATTCCGACCATTTTGAGTATAATTTTGGAAGAGTGGGAGCAATTCCACCCGAAACGGGCAAATTGTTGCCCACAATGGGGGAAAATTCTCCAAATTCTGAAATTCAGGACTTTTGAGAATCACAATAAGGTTCAGCATGAAATTGCGATCATTTTGAGTATAATTTTGGAAGAGTGGGAGCAACTCCACCCAAAACGGGCAAAGGTCTGCCCACATTGCGAAAATTTACCCGAAATAAATTTTGCAGGGTTTTTTCAACATCAGGATCTTATTCAGCATGAAATTCCGACCATTTTGAGTATAATTTTGGAAGAGTGGGAGCAACTTCACCCAAACGGGAAAATGTTTGCCCGAAGTGGGAAAACTTCCCAATAACTTTAGATTTAGGGTTTTTGAGCATCCGATTGATGTTCAGCACAAAATTTCGATCATTTTGAGTATAATATCGACCTAGTTTAATATGATGGGGAAAATTTTACCCGAAATGGGAAAAATTCTGCCCGAAGTGGGCAAAAACCCCCCAAACTCACTCGAAAAACCCGACATCTTCCCCACATCGTTTTCGCTTCTCAACCTCTTTCATATAAGCATACGTGAGATCCTCCACATCCTCTTCCATCATAGACTCCGCCCACTTTTCTCGATGATCCTTTAAAATGATACTGTAATGAGGGGAGGGGGTTACTGTAAGGGGTACCTGAATCTGTTCATCGAGGAAATCGCAAAGTTGTCGTTTGATGCTCATAAGTTCGAGCCATGTGGAGTTGATTAAAGGGACACGAGTGGTCCAGGGGAATGTGATATAGGCGCCCATGACCGACTTCATGACAATGTGTGATTGGCGATCGAGTAGATGGTGCAATTTGGTCATTTCAGTGTCACCCTGACGGAACCTGACACTGAACAACATGTTGTTTATGATATTTCCAACGCAATTCGCTATCGGACTACACAAATCTTGCCAGCCTTCATTTTTTCCTAGGTACTCTGCGAGAGCCTCGACTTCAAGCATGATCTTTTGCTCCATGAGAGGGCGACCGACACCAAAATCGCGGAGGGTGTGAAGAGCGAAACGACGTTGTTCACGCCATTTGTCACCGTCGATTTGGACCACACCGTTGGCACCTTCTAAAAAATGAGGGTATTTCAATATCAGAGTAATGTTCGTCATGAAATTTCGAGTATTTTGAGTATAATATTGACCTATTTTGATTAGTCTAGTGGATAACAGGTATGCCTATGGTTCAAGAGGTCAAGGGATCAAACCCACCAACCAACTTTTTTTTGATTTTTGGTGTATTCCGGGTCAGAATTTTACGCTGAAAATTTTGCTGTTATTCTCTTTCAACAAAATTTGTTCTACTTTTCAGAAAATTACAAAAAATAATATTAAATCTCAGCATCGTTTTCAGCATAAAATTCTGACCAGAAAACATTATTTCGTTTCTAAAATCTATGTCAGATCAGTGAGAAAATAGTGGAAAAATGATATTCTACTAGATTAGCCTAGTGGCTAACAGGTTTGCCTATGGTCCAAGAGGTCAAGGGATCGAATCCACCAATCAACATTTTTTGATTTTCAGTGTTTCTCGGGTCAGAATTTTGTGCTGAACATTTTGCAAATGCTCATTTTCATTGAAAATCATGTCGAAACGCAAAAAATCACTAGCAACATCGTTTTCAGCGTTAAATTCTACCCAGAGAACACTATTTCGCTATTGAAATATGGGTAAATTCACTGGAAAAAAATAGCGGAGCAGTGATATTCTACTAGGTTAGCTTAGTGGCTTATATGTATGCCTATGGTCCGAGAGGTCAAGGGTTCGAATCCACCAACCAACTTTTTTTTGATTTTTGGTGTTTTCCGGGTCAGAATTTTGCGCTGATCACTATTTTCTTGTTTTCATCTGCCAAATCCCTAGTTGAAGCTCAGAAAATAACCGAGACCAAGTTTTGATTATCAGCATCGTTTTCAGCGTTAAATTCTGCCCAGAGAACACTATTTTGTCTCTAAAATCCACTTGAGATAACCGAGAAATCAATGAAGAAAAGATATTCTACTACATTAGCCTAGTGGCTTACAGGTATGCCTATGGTCCGAGAGGTCAAGGGTTCGAATCCATCAACCAACATTTTTTGATTTTTGGTGTATTCCGGGTCAGAATTTTTCGCTGATCACTATTTTCTTGTTTTCATCTGCCAAATCCCTATTTGAAGCTCAGAAAATCACGAGACCAAGTTTTGATTATCAGCATCGTTTTCAGCGTTAAATTCTGCCCAGAGAACACTATTTTGTCTCTAAAATCCACTTGAGATAACCGAGAAATCAATGAAGAAAAGATATTCTACTAGGTTAGCCTAGTGGCTTACAGGTATGCCTATGGTCCGAGAGGTCAAGGGTTCGAATCCACAAACCAACATTTTTTGCTTTTTGGTGTTTTCCGGGTCAGAATTTTTCGCTGATCACTATTTTCTTGTTTTCATCTGCCAAATCCCTATTTGAAGCTCAGAAAATTACGAGACCAAATTTTGATTATCAGCATCGTTTTCAGCGTTAAATTCTGCCCAGAGAACACTATTTTGTCTCTAAAATCCACTTGAGATAACCGAGAAATCAATGAAAAAAAGATATTCTACTAGGTTAGCCTAGTGGCTAACAGGTATGCCTATGGTCCGAGAGGTCAAGGGATCGAATCCACCAATCAACATTTTTTGATTTTTGGTGTTTTCCGGGTCAGAATTTTTCGCTGAACATTTTGCTGTTAATTATTTCCATTGAAAATGATCTCAAGACGCTGAAAATCACAAAAACCACTAGGCTAAGGTCAATCCCAACATTGTTTTGTAAATTGAAATTTTCTTAGACAATTATCCATCCCGATAATTATCTCATGTCTCGTGTCAATTAAAAATCATGTTTCTCTGAGTGCTGGGCGCATTAAAATGAAATAAATTAAAAAAAAAAAAACTAACCCATAATCGAGTCGGTCACAAAATTACGCCAACGATTGGAAAACGAGTCGGCGTGTTGGATAAAGTACTTTTTGATGGTGGGTAGATCGCAAACCATCACAAGTGGAATCGGGCCGATCCAGACGGTGAAAATGGCGCCGAAGCGACGTTTCCAGTTGAGAAACAACTCGTCGATGCTGCTCGCTGAAACAAAAATTGGGGAATTTGAGGAGATTTTGTCGGGGATGTCGGGAGGATCTAGTGAAAATAATTTGATTTCAGCAATTTTTTGAATTTTTCAAAGAATTTTCTATCGTTTTTTCGTGATTTGACTAGGTTTGGTTGAAGAAAAGCGGAAAATTGGAAAAATATATTAATTTGAGCTACTTTTTCGATATTTTCTGTCATTTTCTGTCATTTTGGGTAATTTTTTGTAATTTCCTGAGTTGTTTGTTATTTTTTGTTCATTTTATTGAATTTATTGTCATTTTCTGTAATTTTTTGAATTGTTTGTCATTTTTTGTTTAATTTTGTTGCCTTTTTTGTAATTTTTTGCATTTTTTGTCATTTTTTGTAATTTTTGAATTTTCGATTTTTACCTTAAAAAATACATTCCAACGTTTCTCATTTTGTGATATTTTGTGATCTTCAAAATTTAGTTTCTAAATTTCAAAAAATTTCAAGATCGGAGCTCAAAACTTCCAATTTTTCAAAAATTTCTAGATTTTCAAAGCCTACAAAAAATGTCCAACTCACAAAAAACAAAACTGGGCATATTTCCAGCCAAAAGCCATGGTGTTGGACCAGGCGGCAATCTTCGTCGCTTCACCCGAATCTCATAATGGGTGTACACCATCAATAATACTGTAGCATACACCAAGGCGGCTATCACACCATTCATCGGCCACACCCGAGTCGCCACCCTCGACCACACTATTCCACCAATGGTGGAACCCACCAATACAACAGCGCCAGAAGATTTCATGTCTAGAAATACACAGATGAAAAATGTGTGTGTTTTGTGGTCATTCCTGCCTGGGAGGAGGCAAAAACAGAGGGAATTGTGTCAGTTGAGGCGAGAGATAATGAGAAAGGAGGAGGGTGGGTAGAGAAATGATCCGAGACGATAACAATTTCAGTGAAAGTTTGCGGGGATGGCGAAAATGAGTTAGTAAGTCGCGCAGGTTGGAAGGTAGAGTGCATGGAGAGGGGGGAACTGTGTAGTTCTTTTGGAGTATAGGGCAGGTTTTGAGGGAAAGTATAGTAGGAATTATTTCTGAGACTGGATTACTGTAGTATGTTTATTGAGCTTGGAATACGAAAGTACAGTAACCCTTGTGTTGAACAACAGTAACCTAGGTACCAAAATCAAAGAAAAAGCAACCCAAAACAGAAAAGGCAGCCCAAAAATAAAAAAAAGCAACCCAAAAACAGAAGAAGCAACCGAAATATAGAAAACGCAACCCAAATATAGAAAAAGCAACCCAAAAAATAGAAAAAGCAGCTCAAAAAATAGAAAAAGCAACCCAAAAATAGAAAAAGCAGCCCAAAAATATATAAAGCAACCCAAAAATAGAAAAAGCAACCCAAAAAATAGAAAAAGCAATCCAAAAATATATAAAGCAACCCAAAAAATAGAAAAAGCAATCCAAAAATATATAAAGCAACCCAAAAACAGAAGAAGCAACCGAAATATAGAAAACGCAACCCAAATATAGAAAAAGCAACCCAAAAATAGAAAAAGCAACCCAAAAAATAGAAAAAGCAACCCAAAAAATAGAAAAAGCAACCCAAAAATAGAAAAAGCAACCCAAAAATAGAAAAAGCAACCCAAAAAATAGAAAAAGCAATCCAAAAATATATAAAGCAACCCAAAAACAGAAGAAGCAACCGAAATATAGAAAACGCAACCCAAATATAGAAAAAGCAACCCAAAAATAGAAAAAGCAACCCAAAAAATAGAAAAAGCAACCCAAAAAATAGAAAAAGCAACCCAAAAATAGAAAAAGCAACCCAAAAATAGAAAAAGCAACCCAAAAAATAGAAAAAGCAATCCAAAAATATATAAAGCAACCCAAAAACAGAAGAAGCAACCGAAATATAGAAAACGCAACCCAAATATAGAAAAAGCAACCCAAAAATAGAGAAAGCAACCCAAAAAATAGGAAAAGCAACCCAAAAAATAGAAAAAGCAACCCAAAAATAGAAAAAGCAACCCAAAAATAGAAAAAGCAACCCAAAAATAGAAAAAGCAACCCAAAAAATAGAAAAAGCAGCCCAAAAATAAAAAAAAGCAACCCAAAATGAAAAAAAGCAACCCCAAAAACGAAAACCAGAAAATGTAACATTAAATTTTGGAAATATGCAGATTTATAAGTCATGAATGACTTATTACAACAATATCAAATAACAACAACAAAAATCTTCAGCGGATTTTCTTTTTTTTTTTTTGCAAAGCGAATCGAAAACCAAACTAGTTTCTCAGATGGAGAGTAATCGTGTAGTTCTCGAGGAGAATAAATCAGAAATTTGGTATGTGGTTTTTAAAAATTGGGATTACTTTCTTCTATTTTTTAAGTTGCTTTTTCTATTTTTTGGGTTGCTTCTTCTATTTTTTGGGTTGCTTTTTCTATTTTTTGGGTTGCTTTTTCTATTTTTTGGGTTGCTTTTCTATATTTTGGGTTGCTTTTTCTCTTTTTTGGGTTGCTTTTTCTATTTTTTGGGTTGCTTCTTCTATTTTTTGGGTAGCTTTTTCTTTATTATCATTCAAAATAGCAATTTTCCAATGTTTCGGCTCTTTTCAGATCCTCAATATTATCCAAACATCTCGGACTCCCAATATAATTGCACAAATGGATAATAGTATCAATCAAATATCGTCCTCTGAGAGGCGAAACCACAAATTTGAATTGAGCATATCCTACCTCAATGTCATATTCCAACGTGATCTCGATACTTTTCTGGTTTTTATAACCGGATGTTTGATAGCACATATAAAGAACAGTTGGGATTAGGAACTGATGGGTGAATCGAATATCTCCTATCTTCTTATATTCGCTGAGCATATCTTCTAGACTACGTTCAAATTCTCTGTGCTCCACCAAGTCAATAAAACGAACTGGATACATGAATACATCCATCAATTGGTCCGTTGTGCTCATTCGGTGCGCGTTGATATAATTTGCCACTACACTTTTTGCCAACTTGAACTCTTCTGAATCCCCTGTGACATGATTGAAGAGAAGAATCAGGGAAAATATGAAAACAAACTTCATTTTAGATTTCAAACTGATAAACCCTTCAGACATGATAGCTTATATATGTATGAATATTTGATCCAGACACCCAGCATGATTTTTTGAACTCTTTATGAGACGTGGCTGAAAAATTGATTTTAGAAACATTTTGGGACAAAACCCTGGGACAAAAATCGGACTTAGTGATTCTCTTAGGAGGTTTTTTGGCTCATAATTCATCATTTGAAAGAAAATCGAACCTGGTCCAGATATGTTGGTTCAATTCAGGAACCACTATGCAAAATTGTGATAAAGAATATGGAAGGGCGAGCCAAAACAGAGAAAAAGCTACTCTTTTTGGGTTTGGGTTGCTTTTTTTCTATTTTGGGTTGCTTTTTCTATATTTTGGGTTGCTTTTCTATATTTTGGGTTGCTTTTTTTCTATTTTGGGTTGCTTTTTCTATATTTTGGGTTGCTTTTTCTATTTTGGGTTGCTTTTTCTGTTTTTGGGTTGCTTTTTCTGTTTTTGGGCTGCTTTTTCTATATTTTGGGTTGCTTTTTCTATTTTTGGGTTGCTTTTTCTATTTTTGGGTTGCTTTTTTTCTATTTTGGGTTGCTTTTTCTATATTTTGGGTTGCTTTTTCTATTTTGGGTTGCTTTTTCTGTTTTTGGGTTGCTTTTTCTATTTTTGGGTTGCTTTTCTATATTTTGGGTTGCTTTTTCTATTTTTGGGTTGCTTTTTCTATTTTTGGGTTGATTTTTCTATTTTTGGGTTGATTTTTTCCTATTTTTGGGTTGCTTTTTCTATTTTGGGTTGCTTTTTCTGTTTTTGGGTTGCTTTTTCTATTTTTGGGTTGCTTTTTCTATATTTTGGGTTGCTTTTCTATATTTTGGGTTGCTTTTTCTATTTTTGGGTTGATTTTTTCCTATTTTTGGGTTGCTTTTTCCATTTTGGGTTGCTTTTTCTTTTTTTGGGTTGCTTTTTCTATTTTTGGGTTGCTTTTTCTACTTTGGATTGTATTTTTCTATTTTTTTTTAGGTTGACCACCTTTATTTAACACCCCCATAACCCCACTCATTTATGTATTATTCAAAATAGCAAGTTATCACACCAGTTTCAATCGCTTTAGATATTTTTTGATTCTTGATAATATCATCATAACACTCCGGGGTTCCATCATATTCACAATATCGAATCAAACGTTCAATCAAGTACTGCCCATTAATTCTTCGATGAATTATAATAACCGTTTGAACAGTATCATCTCCAAGTTTATGTTTCATATTGACTGCGAAGCGATCCTTGTTGATATCTTTGTTTTCATAACATGTGTAGAGGATTTCTGGGACCTTAAATTTATGTGTGTATCGAATATCCCCATATTTCCTGTATTGCTCAATCAATTCTTTCAGGCTATATTCGTATGTTGATCGATCTTTTTTATCATTTCGAATAATTGGATCAGTCATAAACTCGGCCAATTGCTCGGTTGTATTCAAACTCGGCGCATAGAACAATTTCCTCACCAAATTTTTCGCCAGTTTAAACTCATCTGAATCCGCAGTGACTTGGTAGAAAGGGAAAATCAGGAAAAATATGAGGACAAGCTTCATTTTTGTGACTTCTCCCAGACAAAATGTTTTATATATGCCTGGTTCAGACACCCCGCATGAAAAAATCAATACCAGGAATGTGTTTAGCTCAAAATTCTTGTCCAGAAAACATAAAAATCGAAATTCAAACCTTTCACTTTGAGATTGGTAGGCCAATTGAGATTCAATCAAGCATTGGAATCATGTTGGGCTGATTTTTCTATAGTTTCGGCTGCATTTTCTATTTTGGGTTGCTTTTTCTATTTTTTGGGTTGCGTTTTCTATTTTTGGGTTCCGTTTTCTCTTAATCTTCAAAAAACCAAAAATCTGGCACATTTATGTCTGCTACTGTATGTCCCTTTGAAAAGCAACCCAAAAATAGAGAATAAGCAACCCAAAAATAGAAAAAGCCGTCCAAGAATCAGAAAAGCAACCCAAAAATAGAAACAGCAACCCAAAAAATTGAAAAAGCAGCCCAAAAATAGAAAAAGCAACCCAAAAATAGAAAAAACAACCCAAAAAAAGAAAACGCAGCCCAAAAATAGAAAAAGCAGCCCAAAAAAGAAAACGCAACCCAAAAATAGAAAAAGCAGCCCAAAAATAGAAAAAGCAGCCCAAACATAGAAAAAATGACCCAAAACCGAAAATTGGTGCGTATTTTTTGAAAATGGCTCCACAGTTTTCAAATACTGGTCTGAATTTTTCAAAACTAGGTATACAAACAAATTCTTTATCAAAAAAATCACTTCTTAAAGCAATATTTCGGAGGTTTTATATCAGACTCCTGCATATTATCATCATTTTCCCCACCAACCTTCATTTTGTGAGGTTTGAAACAATTGGGGGTTCCACCATACTGACATTCTCGAGTCACCTTTTCGATCAATAATTTTCCATTGATTCGACTAGCCGCCATTCTGGAATTATAGCTTTCTGCTTCAATGTTATGCAAAAATTCAATATCAGCGGATCTCCATATTTGAATATCGCTGAGTTGTTCAAAACATACTGAGATGACGTATGGGATCTCGAAGGAAATCGAGAATCTGACATCTCCAATAGAAGTATATTGCTCTAACAGTTCCTCAAGGTTCAATTCATTGCTGGTACCATCTATAAGGCTCCCAATGGTTACTGTATTATTGAAAATCTCTCCAAGTTCTTCAGTTGTATTCATTTTTGAGGCCTGTACCATTTTCTCCAACAAATTTGTTGCAATTCGAAATTCTTCAGACATATCTGATCCTGTAGATTGATGAGAAGAAAAAATGAGAAAGGATATGAAGACAAAAAGATACATTCTCAACATCGAAGTGATTTTTCAGACAGACGAAAAATCGATATCAGCAGAGTGCTCAGCGCAAAATTTTGGTCTAGACATAATTAAAAACAGAAAATGTGGGATGGTGGATTCGAACCCTTGGCCTTGTGATTGGTATTTTCTTCACGCAGACAGAATTGAATTAGTAAAAAAAAGTTTCTGAAAGTTGCCAACCAATTTCTGAAAAATGGAGACCAGTTAAAAAATACTTTTTTTTCTTTTTTGGGTTGCTTTTTCTCTATTTTGGGTTGCTTTTTCTATTTTTGGGTTGCTTTTTCTCTTTTTTGGGTTGCTTTTTCTACTTCGGGTTGCTTGTTCTATTTTTTGGGTTGCTTTTTCTCTTTTTTGGGTTGCTTTTTCTCTAGACAAATGCAGAGGGGTGTGTGAATCAAGCATACATGCACATATAAGCCATAATGTCTGGGAGGATTCATCATTTTGAAGTCAAACATGAAGCTTGTCCTCATATTTTCTACGATTCTTCTCTTGACACAAATCGCAGCGGATTCAGAAGAATTCAAGTTGGCGAAAAGTGTAGTGAAGAATCTGGCATATGCACCAAGATCAAATACAACCGAGCAACTGGCTGAAATTTTCATGGATCCAGTTAATTATCTCGATTGGGTAAGGCTTCATACACAAGATTATAGTCTCAAAGAATTATTGAACGATTACACCGAAATGGGAGATAATCGATACACCAAAGAGTTTGCTGTCCCAACTGTTCTCAGTATTTGCTATGGGAATTCAACCGGTGTCATCGATAAGAATCACATCCAGATCACAATGAAGCATAGTATCAAGAAGAGCACTTTTCAAACTTTACTTGAAGCTCGGCGTATTAATGGGCGGTTTTTGATTGAGCGGTCTAATCGGTATTGTAAATATGGTGGTGAAATTCCAGTGTGTTCGGACAACGTTCTTGAAAAAGATAAAAATAACGAAAAATTGAAACCTGAGAGAACCTGTTGGTTTGAATAATAGTAATAAAATAATTCATGACATTGTTGAAAAATGCAACACCAAAAAATACAAATGTTAACAATGGTCTTTCAGAGGTTAGCTGAAACCGTGATTTCCAGCTCCTGAATCGATTTCCAGCCTGTTTTGGCTGAATATATGGTTTTAAAAATCCATTGGAATATTAGAGGATGTCTATAATTGAGATTTTCAGCTCTCGGTTAGCATTTCAGATTGACCGTTTATGAAAAATTGCAGACCCATCTCTTTTTTGGGCTTTTTTGAATTTTGGTTGCTTTTTCTATTTTTGGGTTGCTTTTTCTATTTTTTGGGTTGCTTTTTCTCTTTTTTGGGTTGCTTTTTCTATTTTGGGTTGCTTTTTCTATTTTTTGGGTTGCTTTTTCTATTTTGGGTTGCTTTTTCTATTTTTTGGGTTGCTTTTTCTATTCTTGGGTTGCATTTTCTCTTCTTCGGATTGGGTATTCTCTCGAAAAATGCAGAGTGGGTGTGTGAATCTAGCATACATGCACATATAAGCCATAATGTCTGGGAAGATTCAACATTTCGAATTCAAACATGAAGCTTGTCCTCTTATTTTTCTTCTTGATTTCTCTCTTCCATCAGATCGCAGCGGATTCAGAAGAATTCAAGTTGGCGAAAAGTGTAGTGAAGAATCTGGCATATGCACCAAGTTCGAATACAACCGAGCAACTGGCTGAGATTTTCATGGATCCAGTTAGCTATCAGGATTTGGAAGGGCCCAATGCGAAAAATTATAGTCTCGAAGACTTATTGATGGACTACACCAACATGGGAAATAATCGATACACCAAAGAGTTTGCTGTCCCAAATACTCTTTACATGTGCTATCAGACGGCAGATGATAAAATCGATAAAGATCACATACAAATCATAATGAAACATAATATCAAGAACGATACTTTTCAAAGTTTTATAGGTGCTACACGTGTTAATGGGCGGTATTTGATCGAACGGGTTAATCGATTTTGTAAATATGGCAATTTTTTTAATATGCCAAAGTGTTTGGAAAATATTATCGAAATTGAGAAAATGAATAGGGGAACGTTGAATTGTTATTTTGAATAATAATAATGATAATAAAACATTTTAAGAGGTTGTTGAAGTTTTTTAATTGAAAAATGCAGATTTTAGGTAGTACTGTGCTCAAGATTACTGTAAGAACTGTTAGAGCTAGGTCTTATGACGTCAAGTTCTGAATTTTTATGGTTTTCAGACAAAAATATGATTTTAAGAAAATTTATGATGTCCAGACTTCTAAAATTACAAGAAACCATGAATCTTCATTGTGCTCATGCTCATAAGCTCAATAATCTCATAGTACTTTACACATTTCCATCTCTTCTTGCATTTTCTGAAACGATTTCTATAATTCTCCTGAAAATCTTTAACATATAGCTCAGCGGATAAGACCTTCGCCTAACAATCACAAGATCAAGGGTTCGAGTCCCCTTTATGGGGAGGTTACTTTTTCTATTTTTGGGTTGCTTTTTCTATTTTTGGGTTGCTTTTTCTCTATTTTGGGTTGCTTTTTCTATTTTTGGGTTGCTTTTTCTATTTTTGGGTTGCTTTTTCTCTATTTTGGGTTGTTTTTTCTATTTTTGGGTTGCCTTTTCTATTTTTGGGTTGCTTTTTCTATTTTTTGGGTTGCTTTTTCTATTTTGGGTTGCTTTTTCTATTTTTGGGTTGCTTTTTCTATTTTTGGGTTGCTTTTTTTATTTTTGGGTTGCTTTTTCTCTATTTTGGGTTGCTTTTTCTATTTTTGGGTTGCTTTTTCTATTTTTGGGTTGCTTTTTCTCTGATTTTGGCTTTCTGGATCAGAATTCTGCGCTGATAATTTTCCTGATATTGATTTTTCAGCCCCATCTCTAGAAATCGTTCAAAAAAGCATATATAAGCCATTATGACTGGGAGAATTCATCATTTTGAAGTCAAGCATGAAGCTTGTCTTCATATTTTTCATGATTCTCCCTTTCTATCAAGTTTCAGCGGATTCAGAAGAATTCCAGTTGGCGAAAAATATCGTGAAGAATTTGATGTACGCGCCAAGTTTAAATACAACCAAGCAACTTGCTGAAATTTTCACAGATCCAGTTATATATCATGATTGGAAAGGTCGAACACTAGACTATAGTTTGAAAAAGTTATTGAGCGAGTACAAGAAAATGAGTGATCTTCGATACACCTACAAATACGATACCCCAGAAGTTCTCTACATGTGCTATCAGAAATCAGACGGTGTAATTGATAAGGATCATATCCAGATCACAATGAAGCATAGTATCCAAGAACAAAATACTGTGCAGACCAAGTTGAGGGCTTCACGTGTTAATGGGCGGTATTTGATCGAGCGGGCTATTCGACTTTGTCAATATGGTGGGGGATTTCCAGCGTGTTATGACGATACTATTGAGAATCAGAAATTCGATCAATCTTTGAAATCAGAGAAAAATTGTTTCTTTGAATAATAATAAAGTTCATGAGGTTGTTCACATTATTGCCAAAGACCAGTTTTCACAAGAACGCGATTTCTACCACCAAAATTAATTCAGAACAATTCATCGCTCTAAAAAACCGCAAAAATCAGAGAAAAAGCAACCCAAAAATAGAAAAAGCAACCCAAAAAATAGAAAAAGCAACCCAAAAAATAGAAAAAGCAACCCAAAAATAGAAAAAGCAACCCAAAAATAGAAAAAGCAACCAAAAACAAAAATGGGTCTAATTTTCTCAAAAATTAGTCTCAGAGATAGGTTTCGGCCCGTTTTATGGACCAGAAGCGACTCAAAAAATGGAAGAATCGGGCTCTTGAGCTCTCGGGCCACAATTTTGACATTTTCAAGTTTTTTTTTAAATTAAAAAATCCAAAAAAAAAGTCTTCATTAAACAATAGTTCACTTGTAATAACACTTTTTCGCCTTTTTCAAGTTACTACCCAAAATTCTTCTTCTATTCTCCTCTTTCTCTTCCAAATCCTCAATTTTCTCCATTTTCACACAATTCTCCCCCTGCCCATAATATTGACATTCTCTCGTCACCCTTCCAATCAAATACATCCCATTTCTACGATACGCAAAAATCCTCGAATTATAGGTATCTTCTCCAATACTATGCTTAAACACAATTTCAGCATAATCCCTAATTATAGTGTATTCTTAAATTCATCAAAGCACATTGAAATTGGGGTTGGAGCAGGATGTGTGCTCGAGAATCGGAGATTTCCAATAGATTTGTATTTTTCCAAAAGGGTCTTCAGATCATATTTGGCTGGTCTGACGTCATCAACAGGGCTCTCAAAAATCACCGGATCGTAGAAAACCTTGGCCAATTGCTCGGTTGTATTCATTCTCCGAGCCGATGCCAATTTGCTCACTAAATGAGAAGCTAGCCAGAATTCATCAGATATTTCTGAAGTTTGAAAAAATGGGAGAATTGAGAGGAATATGAAGACACACTTCATTTTTTGACTTCGAAGGGCATTTTTTCCCCCCGACATGATAGCCTATATAATGCATGTTCTCATGATTAATAAGTCTAGACATCAGAAAAATGGAAACATGAATTCTGAAGTTGGCTGAGCTCAAAAAAATTATCAGAGAATGGATCAGTGTGAACTAAAGGGGCTCAATTTAGGCATAATTTGAGACCAATGTGCTTCTTTATTGAAACTTCAAAAGATTCATGAGCCAAATGAAGTCTGAAATTGTTTTCTCAGTTACGTAATAACATTTTTAGTTTCATTCATCTATGTAGTTTTATCAAACTGGTAGAAAAAACAACCCAACAAATAATAAATCAACCCAAAAATAAAAAAACCAACCCCAAAAAAAAAACCAACCCAAAAAATTAAAAAAAACCAACCCAAAAAAAGAAAAAGCAACCCAAAAAATAGAAAAAGCAACCCAAAACAGAGAAAAAGCAACCCAAAAATAGAAAAAGCAACCCAAAAAATAGAAAAAGCAACCGAAAACAGAAAAAAAGCAACCCAAAAATAGAAAAAGCAACCCAAAAAATAAAAAAACCAACCCAAAAAATTAAAAAAACCAACCCAAAAAAAGAAAAAGCAACCCAAAAAATAGAAAAAGCAACCCAAAACAGAGAAAAAGCAACCCAAAACAGAGAAAAAGCAACCCAAAAAATAGAAAAAGCAACCCAAAAAATAAAAAAAGCAACCCAAAACAAAAATTGGTCTGAATTTCTCAGAAATAAGTCTGAATTGTTCAAAAACTGGTCTCCAAAAGCGAAGAAAATAAATGAAGTAATAAAAGTTGCACCCAGCAAAAACATTTATTATTAATCAATTAATCAAGATGAAAATTGATCTGTGTTCTTTTTTTTCCCATGAAAAATTCAGTGCAGACACCAAGCTTGACTTTCTTGACACTTTCCGGAGACAAAACTGCGATGTTTACAGCATGCTGTGATGTCAGCGGAATGGAAGGCGGCGGAGGATTTGTGACATGTTACATCGCAGTATTGGACATGGATTTGAGATGTTGCCAGGGCTGAAAATGGATTTCAGCGAAAATGAATAGTTGGAAAATGATCAGCGCAAATCTTTGACCCAGAAAACACCAAGAATCAAAAAATGTTAAATGGTGGATTTGAACCCTTGACCTCTAGGTTGATAGACAAAAATGTTAGCCACTGAGCTGTCCAGGTAAATCATCTGTTTTAGCCCAGTTTTGATGATTGAAAAATGTTTCCTGATCAGAATTTCAAGCTGCGAACGATCATGAAGGATTTTATGCATTTTTGTCAATTTCAGGGCTTCGAACCTGTTTTCAGCGAGAATGAATGGTTGGAAAATGATGAGCGCAAAATTCTGGCCTGGAAAACACAAAAAAAAAAATAAGAAATGTTGGATGGCGGACTCGAACCCTTGACCTCCTCTAGGTTCATAGGCAGACATGTTAGCCACTAGGCTATCCAGGTAAATCATCTGTTTTAGCCCAAATTTGACAATTTAAAAATGTTTTCTCGTCAGAATTTCATGCTGCGAAAGATCCCGAAGAATTTGATACATTTTTTGTCAATCTCAGGGCTTAGAACTGGATTTCAGCGAGAATGAATAGTTGGAAAATGATCAGCGCAAATCTTTGACCCAGAAAACACCAAGAATCAAAAAATGTTAAATGGTGGATTCGAACCCTTGACCTCTAGGTTCATAGGCAGACATGTTAGCCACTAGGCTATCCAGGTAAATCATCTGTTTCAGCCCAAATTTGACAATTTAAAAATGTTTTCTCGTCAGAATTTCATGATGCGAAAGATCCCGAAGAATTTGATACATTTTTTGTCAATTTCAGGGCTTCGAACTGGATTTCAGCGAGAATGACTAGTTGGAAAATGATGAGCTTAAAATTCTGACCTGGAAAACACATAAAAATAAAAAATGTTGGATGGTGGATTCGAACCCTTGACCTCTAGGTTGATAGGCAGACATGTTAGCCACTGAGCTGTCCAGGTAAATCATCTGTTTTAACCCAAATTTGACAATTTAAAAATGTTTCCTGATCAGAATTTCAAGCTGCGAACGATCCTGAAGGATTTTATGCATTTTTGTCAATTTCAGGGCTTCGAACCTGATTTCAGCGAGAATGACTAGTTGGAAAATGATGAGCTCAAAATTTTGACCTGGAAAACACAAAAATAAAAAAATGTTGGATGGTGGATTCGAACCCTTGACCTCTAGGTTTATAGGCAGACATGTTAGCCACTGACGTGGACTTACCAAATATCCAGATGAGCAAAAATAACTTCATAATTTTTCCCGAAATCCAGAAAAATACCATATTTATAGTGTAAAAACATGTTTATTTGAGCAGCTTTTGAGGACTTTTTTGGCTTGGGCAAATGAAAAACAAAAAGTGTGTACAAATAAATTAAAGTTTCATGTGATGATTTTTCAGATCTCTGATTTTTCAATGGAAAATCGACTTGCTCGCCAAAAACTTTTCACGTCTCGCCTTTTTCTCCTCCTCCATTTTCAGCTTCTCCTCTTTTTCCTGTTTCATTTCTTCTTCGAAACGCGACAATTTTGTTTGCTCTTCGATCTGAAAAAAATGAGCTCATTTGGGGGCTCACTTTCGGTGCTCCTAACCTTGGCTTGGAAAAAGTTGGCGGCGCCGAGCACACCTTCTTTGGCGACGTCGACGCTTTCGGCGAGCGTTTTGAAGACTTCGGAGCAGGAGAGCTCGCCGCTGGCCGCGAGCCGGAAGATGAGCAAGAATTCTCGTTGCGAAATTTTGCCGTCTTCATCTTCGTCGACCTGAAAAATTAAAAAATGAGCTTAAAATCGATTTTCAGAGGGATTGAGTATTAGAAAAATGATCAGCGTAAAATTCTGATTCAGAAAATACCAAGAATCAAAAAAAGTTGAATGGTGGATTCGAACCCTAGACCTCTGGATTTATAGGCAAACTTCTTAGCCACTAGACCAACTTGGTAAAATTAGAAAAAAACATTATTTTCGAAAAGTTCGTGGCTCAATTTTGAGTCAAAAACTATGTTTTATGGTCAGAATTTTATGCTGAACACGATTCTGAGAAGAAAAATAGGTTTCATTCAATTATAAAGCTTAAAATGGATTTTCAGAGAAAATAAATATCAGAAAAATGATCAGCGTAAAATTCTGATTCAGAAAATACCAAGAATCAGAAAAAAGTTGAATGGTGAATTCGAACCCTTGACCTCACGATTGGTAGGCAAACTTCTTAGCCACTGAGCTAAGCATGTATAGGTCCCCCCAAAAACGATACGCACCTTTCTGATGAGCTCCTTAAGAGCAATATGTGTTTGTGCCTCTCCCAACTTCTCCATCATCCGTTTCAACTCTTCGAAATTGATGAAATTATCCGAATCCTCGTCGTACTTTTTGAACGTGTCCAAAAAATATTGGATCTGTTTTCGGGTGAACTCGGTGAATTCGGCGTAGATCGAGATCTTCTTGTTCATTTTGACCGGAATGCATTCGCCTGCAAAAAATGGGATATTGAGGTTGGGTGAAATTGGGTAGTTTTTCCCCGAAAAATTTGCCCATCTTCCCGAAACGTGTAATTTTCTACCCGTGCGCCTTCCCACTTTCTCGAAATTGGTCAATATTATACTCAAAATGACCAGGAGTTAATGCTGAATGTCTTTAGATACCTGAAAACACTATTTTGTGCTGGAAATGCTAGAGAAAATGTAACTTTAAGGGTATTTGGGTGATTATTCTTCACCTTCCCGAAACGGGTAGTTTTCTACCCGCGGGTGAATATTTTCCCAAAGTGGGTCAATATTATACTCTAAATGATCGGAATTCTGCGCTGAACATCAGTAAAATGCTGGAAATCGTCAGTTTCTTCAAATTTCAGTGAAATTCCCCCGATTTTCCAAAACGGGTAAATTACCTTCCCATCTTTTCAAATAATTCAAAAAATACTCAAAGTGTTAGAAAAAAATTACGTAGATCATCATAAAGATGTTGAAAATCTCAGCGATTCAGTTTTGGGTGAAAATTTTCCCCACCCTCCCGGAACGGGTATTTATCTACCCACGGGTGAATATCTCCCCAAAGTGTGTCAATATTATACTCAAAATTACCGGTATTTAATGCTGATCATCATTAAACTTCTGAAAACGGCATTTTTTAAGAAGATTTGGTGAAAATTTCCCCCATCCTCCCAAAACGGGTACTTCTCTACCCGCGGGTGAATACCTTCCCAAAGTGGGTCAATATTATACTCAAAATTACCGGAATTTAATGCTGATTATTATTAAACTTCTGAAAACGGCATTTTTTAAGAAGATTTGGTGAAAATTTCCCCCATCCTCCCAAAACGGGTACTTCTCTACCCGCGGGTGAATATCTTCCCAAAGTGGGTCAATATTATACTCAAAATGACCGGAATTTCACGCCAAACATCATAGTAAAGTCAAAAAATCGGGTTCTCTCAAAATATGCCTAAAAACTCACCAGAAGTCGAGGTATTCTCGTCACCAATCATTATATTCTCTGGAAATTGTAGTAAAGCGTCGTTTTTTGAGGAAAACTAACAAAAACGAACAAAATCGAAAGAACAAAAAAAAGACCTTGAGAGAGAGGAAAAAGTGGCGGGAAAACCATCAATTTCGAAAATCCCCCCCATATGATTCATCATCATATGATATAAAATAAATCAAAAATTGAAAAATGATAAGAAATATTGGGCGAAAATGACGAACACAACAACATATATAATAAAAATGTATACAAAATATGCGCGAAAAAGTGGGCGGAGCCTATGGTTGTCCCCTTCCCAAAGGTCGTTTGGTGACTAATTGCATGTACTTTGCCCAGTTTTTTTTTTTGGCGGGAAAATGTTTTCTCCTTCTCTCACCTTCTAGAATCTTGTTCCTTCGCTCTAGTGCGTCGTTCAACTCGTCTACAGTACCTGGGGGTACTGTAGGTACTGTAGATGATGATGATGTGAGATTGGAATTGCATGGAAGGCCAAGAGGGCTTAGGACCGTGCGTTCGGGCTTTTTGGGCACTGGTGGGGTTGGAGAGGAGCATCTGAAAAAAATGGGGAAATTTCAGAATTCACACGTGGATTCGGGGCACTGAACTTGAAGTTTTTATTTTTGGGACCAAAATCTTCAGAAATTTGATTTTCAGGTGGGAGACCAAAGTTGACATAGTCGGATTCTGTATTTAGGATTTTCAGGTTCAGAAATTAGAAAATTTCAGAATAAAACTTGAATTTTAGATTAGAAATCATAGTTTACATAGCCGGATTCTGAATTCAGGACTTTCAGATTCGCAAATTTGGAAACTTCAGAATCAATCTTGAATTTTAGGTTACAGAATTCAAAGTTTACATGAATATTTTCAGCCGGATTCTGAATCCAAGACTTTCAGATCAAAATTAGAAAATTTTCAGATGAAACTTGGATTTTAGGTCATAGAAGTCATAGTTTACATAGCCGGATTCTGAATTCAGGACTTTCAGATTCAAAAATTTGGAAACTTCAGAATCAATCTTCAATTTTAGGTCACAGAATTCAAAGTTTACATGAATATTTTCAGCCGGATTCTGAATCCAAGACTTTCAGATCAAAATTAGAAAATTTTCAGAATAAATCTTGAATTTTAGGTCACAGAATTCAAAGTTTACATGAATATTTTCAGCCGGATTCTGAATCCAAGACTTTCAGATCAAAATTAGAAAATTTTCAGATGAAACTTGGATTTTAGGTCATAGAAGTCATAGTTTACATAGCCGGATTCTGAATTCAGGACTTTCAGATTCAAAAATTTGGAAACTTCAGAATCAATCTTTAATTTTAGGTCACAGAATTCAAAGTTTACATGAATATTTTCAGCCGGATTCTGAATCCAAGACTTTCAGATCAAAATTAGAAAATTTTCAGATGAAACTTGGATTTTAGGTCATAGAAGTCATAGTTTGCATAGCCGGATTCTGAATCCAAGACTTTCAGAATCAAAAATTTGGAAACTTCAGAATCAATCTTGAATTTTAGGTCACAGAATTCAAAGTTTACATGAATATTTTCAGCCGGATTCTGAATCCAAGACTTTCAGATCAAAACTAGAAAATTTTCAGATGAAACTTGGATTTTAGGTCATAGAAGTCATAGTTTACATAGCCGGATTCTGAATTCAGGACTTTCAGATTCAAAAATTTGGAAACTTCAGAATCAATCTTTAATTTTAGGTCACAGAATTCAAAGTTTACATGAATATTTTCAGCCGGATTCTGAATCCAAGACTTTCAGATCAAAATTAGAAAATTTTCAGATGAAACTTGGATTTTAGGTCATAGAAGTCATAGTTTGCATAGCCGGATTCTGAATCCAAGACTTTCAGAATCAAAAATTTGGAAACTTCAGAATCAATCTTGAATTTTAGGTCACAGAATTCAAAGTTTACATGAATATTTTCAGCCGGATTCTGAATCCAAGACTTTCAGAATCAAAAATTATTTCAAAAATGTGGAAAATGGGAAAAAAACTCAAAAACCTGATTGAAAATGCAAAACTTCATGAATAAAATATTGCTGGTTCTCTTTTTTTTTCTTTTTTGAAACCGAAATTTTTGAAATTCTGGCTCCAAAAATAACTGACCTCTCCTCCTTCTGAATCATTTCCATCAATTGTGGGGTGGGCACATTTGCCGCCACCCTTGGTGTCATCAATGGTGTAGTCGGCTTCTTTGCCGTTGGTGGTGGTGGTGGTGGTGGGCCTGAAGTGGGCCTTGGCGACACTGGCCGAGGAATTGGTGGTGGGGAGCAGGCGGGCGGTGGTGGGAGCGATGTTTCCCGCGCGGGAGGTGGTGGAGGGATGGTGAAGGTTGGTGGTGGGATTGGTGGAGGGGCCACTTCCAGTCCTTCCATCGATTTTTCGAGCTCCTCAAAATCGCGCGTCTCTTCCGATTCTTTTCGACGACGCTCTTCTTCGTCGATGGATTCTTGAGATCTGGGGTGGATCAGAATACTAGACGGGCGCGATTCTGATTCTTCAGAGATTCTTGGCAATAGATTCTGAAGGTGTAGGTGTTCTGGAACTTCTGGAGCAACAACTGGGGATTCTGAAGCAGCTAGTGGAGCTTCTGGAGCAAGTACTGCAGATTTTGGAGCAAAAACTGGAGCACAAGGCGGAGAAATTGGCGCCTGAAATATTTATGAGATTTTTTTTTGTTCTGGAGGTGTCCTATTTCAAAAGTAGTATAGTGAGTATGTAAATTTGGTCCTAAAATTCTGAATTTAAGATTTTCTGGTTCAAAATTTGAAGAATATTTTAATGATTTTAAGAATATTTTAATGATTTTAATGATTTTAAGAATATGTTAATGATTTTAAGAATATTCTAATGATTTTAAGAATATTTTAATGATTTTAAGAATATTTTAATGATTTTAAGAATATTTTAATGATTTTAAGAATATTTTAATGATTTTAAGAATATTTTAATGATTTTAAGAATATTTTAATGATTTTAAGAATATTTTAATGATTTTAAGAATATTTTAATGATTTTAAGAATATTTTAATGATTTTAAGAATATTTTAATGATTTTAAGAATATTTTAATGATTTTAAGAATATTTTAATGATTTTAAGAATATTCTAATGATTTTGATGATTTTAAAAATATTTTAATGATTTTAAGAATATTTTGATGATTTTAAGAATATTTGATAGATTTTGAGAATATTTTATAGATTTTGAGAATATTTTGATGATTTTAAGAATATTTTGAAAAATGGGCGTGGTCTAAAAGAGGCGGAGCCAACGTATGCTCCAAAAATGCTCCTACCTTATACGGCAAACTCATGAGCCTATCCAACTGATCGAGCTCCTTCTCCTTCTGCTTCTGCTTCTGCTCTTCATCATCATCATATTTCTTGGCTCGCTGAGCCGCCAACCGTCTCTCGAGCTCATTTCCATCCGAATTCTCGCGCACAAATTGTTGTCGCCGACCGGCCGGCGACTCACTTCTCACTGTCCCTTTAACAATTCTCTGTATCGGTTGCGGGGTTACTGTAGGCGCCTCGAGATCCCGTTTCTCTTTTTCCAGCAGATCGAGGATCGACATTTTTGGCGGAGGAGATCGAGGATCGATTTGGAGGGGAACTGATGTTGCTGGGGGAATTGAGATTGGTGGCAATGGTGAGGTCTGAAAAACTTATCAAAAAATAAAACAAAAAATTTCGCAGGCACTGGGGGTCGAACCTGTGCGACCCTCCCGCTTCATAGACCACTAACCTGATTATTGTTATTCTCCTCCTTCCTCTCCAACGCCTTAAAAATGAGCTCGTCAATTGAGCCCTCGCTTTTCGCCACATACGGATTCTCGACAACCTTCTGAGGGATCACCGGAGCCGGAGGGGGCGGAGCCAGAGCCACGTCATCTGCTCCAGAAGGCGCCACCTCCGATTCCAGACGACGTGCCAGTTTTTCAGCCAATTCTGGAGAGGCCATCTGCAAAAAATCGATGAATCCTAAAGATTTCGAAAAAAAAAAAAAAAGTGTTACAAGAAGAAATGTGCCAGCTTTTTTGCGATATCCGCAATTTTTCACTGCGTCTCTCGTTCTTGCACACTCTCTCATCGTGATTGTTTGTTTTTCGGACTGTTCGCGCGTGGTGGCGTCGGCAAAAGATTCTTTTTCGCTAGTTTGAAGAGAGATCAGCTGTGAGCATTTTTTGAGAGCTCCAGGAGCATTTTGAGCAACTCTTTGAGGATTTCAGGTGCTCTGGAAAGCTCATGGGGGCATTTTGAAGGTCCTCGAAGCATGAAAAATAGCTTAGAACCATGAAAACAAGGCCTAGAAGCCTGAAAATAAGGCCTAGAAGCCTGAGAAAAATGGCTTTAAGTCTAATTTAAGACCTAAAGTCCTGGAAACGAGGCCTATGGCCTAAAACAATGCCCAGAAGCCTGAAAACTAGGCCTGGAAGCTGAAAACAAGGCCTAGTATCTTGAAAATAAGGCCTAGAAGCCTGAAATAAGGCCTACAAGCCTGAAAACTAGGCCTAGTATCTTGAAAATAAGGCCTAGAAGCCTGAAATAAGGCCTACAAGCCTGAAAACAAGGTCTACAAGCCTGAAATAAGGCCTGCAAGCCTGAAAACAAGGTCTACAAGCATGAAAACTAGGCCTACAAATCTCAAAACAAGGTCCAGAACCATAAAAATGAGGCCTTAAAGCCTTAAAACTAGGCCAAGAAACCTGAAAACAATGCCTAGAAGCCTGAAAACAAGGCCTAGAAGCCTGAAAACGAGGCCTAAAATCTCGAGAATGAGACCTTGAAGCCTAATTAATGACTCAAAATCCTGAAAATAAAGCGTACAAGCCTGAAGCCTGAAAACAGAGCCTAGAACCATTAAAATAAGGCTTGGAAGCCTACAACAAGGCCTTGAAGCCTGAATCCAGGCTTACAACCCTGAAACAAGAAGAATGAAAACGAAGCCTAGAATCATGAAAAAATGCTAAGAAATCTAAAAATTAAATTCTAGAGCATTTCGAAGTTCTATGGGAGCATTTTTGATGAAAAAAACACCTTTAACAAAACCAAAAAGCCTAAAACAAGGCCTAAAGTCCTAAGACAAGGCCTAGAAGCCTGAAGCGAAGCCTACAAGCCTGAAAACAAGGTCTAGAAACCTGAAAACGAGGCCTAAAATCTCGAGAATGAGACCTTGAAGCCTAATTAAAGACTTAAAATCCTGAAAATAAAGCGTACAAGCCTGAAGCCTGAAAACAGAGCCTAGAACCATTAAAATAAGGCTTGGAAGCCTACAACAAGGCCTTGAAGCCTGAATCCAGGCTTACAACCCTGAAACAAGAAGAATGAAAACGAAGCCTAGAATCATGAAAAAATGCTAAGAAATCTAAAAATTAAATTCTAGAGCATTTCGAAGTTCTATGGGAGCATTTTTGATGAAAAAAACACCTTTAACAAAACCAAAAAGCCTAAAACAAGGCCTAAAGTCCTAAGACAAGGCCTAGAAGCCTGAAGCGAAGCCTACAAGCCTTAAAACAAGGCCTAGAAACCTGAAAACGAGGCCTAAAATCTCGAGAATGAGACCTTGAAGCCTAATTAAAGACTTAAAATCCTGAAAATAAAGCGTACAAGCCTGAAGCCTGAAAACAGAGCCTAGAACCATTAAAATAAGGCTTGGAAGCCTACAACAAGGCCTTGAAGCCTGAATCCAGGCTTACAACCCTGAAACAAGAAGAATGAAAACGAAGCCTAGAATCATGAAAAAATGCTAAGAAATCTAAAAATTAAATTCTAGAGCATTTCGAAGTTCTATGGGAGCATTTTTGATGAAAAAAACACCTTTAACAAAACCAAAAAGCCTAAAACAAGGCCTAAAGTCCTAAGACAAGGCCTAGAAGCCTGAAGCGAAGCCTACAAGCCTGAAAACAAGGTCTAGAAGCCGGAAAAAGAGGCCTAGAAGCTTGAAATCAAAGCCTAGAAGCCTGAGAATAAGGCCTACAAGCCTGAAATAAGGCCTACAAGCCTGAAATAATTCCTACAAGCCTGAAAACAAGGTCTACAAGCATGAAAACTAGGCCTACAAATCTCAAAACAAGGTCCAGAACCATAAAAATGAGGCCTTAATGCCTTAAAACTAGGCCAAGAAACCTGAAAAAGAAGCCTAGAAGCCTGAAAACAAGGCCTAGAAGCCTGAAAACGAGGCCTGAAATCTCGAGAATGAGACCTTGAAGCCTAATTAAAGACCTAAAATCCTGAAAAAAAAGCGTACAAGCCTGAAGCCTGAAAACAGAGCCTAGAACCATTGAAATAAGGCTTCGAAGCCTACAACAAGGCCTTGAAGCCTGAATCAAGGCTTACAACCCTGAAAACGAAGCCTAGAATCATGAAAAAATGCTAAGAAATCTAAAAATTTAATTCTAAAGCATTTTTGATGAAAAAAACACCTTTAACAAAACCAAAAAGCCTACAACAAGGCCTAGAAGCCTGAAGCGAAGCCTACAAGCCTGAAAACAAGGCCTCTGAAATCCAGAACTCGGCTTTGAGAACCTAATTGATCAAAATAACATGAACAGGGCCTAGTAACCCATACAAACATTTTTCAAAAAAAAAAAAAAAAGTAAATGAAAAAACGAACAACTCTATCTATCTCATCTGAGTTCTGGTCAAAAACTCAACTGACTCATCCCTCCAAACAGCTTTTGCTCCCGGCTCCCCGCTTCGCCACTTTACACTCTTTTTCCTGCTTCTCTGCGTCTCTTTTGTCAGCTGCTTGGCTTTTCGACCACTTTTTTTTATCCTATGATCGAGCAGCCAGCCGGGAGGTGCTGGATGAATCACCGATAAAAACATTTGTATTTCGAAAACAACAAAAACAATAAAAAGCCGGTCGATTGAAAATAGTGTTGGTTAGCTCAGTGGTTAAGGATTTTGCCTATCAACCTAGAGGTCAAGGGTTCGAGTCCACCATCCAAATTTTTTTGATTTTTAGTGTTTTCTGGGTCAGAATTTTAGACTGATCATTTTAAAACTATTCATTTTTGCTGAAATTCAGTTTCAAGACCTGAAATTGACAAAAACGTATCCAATTCTTCAGGATTGTTCGCAGCTTGAAATTCTGACCAGGAAACATTTTTAAATCATCAATTTTGGGCTAAAACAGATGATTTACCTGGACAGCTCAGTGGCTAACATGTCTGCCTATCAACCTAGAGGTCAAGGGTTCGAATCCACCATCCAACGTTTTTTGATTCTAGGTGTTTTCTAGGTCAGAATTTTTCGCTGATCATTTTCCAACTATTCATTTTTGTTGAAATTCAGTTTCAAGACCTGAAATTGACAAAAACGTATCCAATTCTTCAGGATTGTTCGCAGCTTGAAATTCTGACCCGGAAACATTTTTAAATCATCAATTTTGGGCTAAAACGAAAGATTTACCTGGACAGGTCAGTGGCTAACATGTTTGTTTATCAACCTAGAGGTCAAGGGTTCGAATCCACCATCCAACTTTTTTTTGATTCTAGGTGTTTTCTAGGTCAGAATTTTTCGCTGATCATTTTCCAACTATTCATTTTTGTTGAAATTCAGTTTCAAGACCTGAAATTGACAATAATGCATCAAATTATTCAGGATCTTTCACAGCTCGAAATTCTGACCAAGAAACAATTTTGAACCATCAAAATTGGGCTAAAACAGAGGATTTACCTGCACAGCTTAGTGGACGTTTGTCTATCAACCAAGAGGTCAAGGGTTCGAATCCGACATCCAAATTTTTTTTGATTCTAGGTGTTTTCTAGGTCAGAATTTTTCGCTGATCATTTTCCAACTATTCATTTTTGTTGAAATTCAGTTTCAAGACCTGAAATTGACAATAATGCATCAAATTATTCAGGATCTTTCACAGCTCGAAATTCTGACCAAGAAACAATTTTGAACCATCAAAAAAGGGCTAAAACAGAGGACTTACCTGCACAGCTCAGTGGCTAACATGTCTGCCTATCAACCAAGAGGTCAAGGGTTCGAATCCACCATCCAACTTTTTTTGATTCTAGGTGTTTTCTAGGTCAACATTTTGCGCTGATCATTTTGCTGATGCTCAATTTTTCTGAAACTTGATTTCAAGCTCTAGAATTCAAAAAACTGTATTTTTATGCTTAGCATCGTTTTCATGATTAAATTCTGACTATGAAACATTTCAGACCTAAAATTGAGCCAGTTTAGTTTAGTGACTTAGAGGTCTGCCTACCAATCGAAAGGTCGGGGGTTCGAATCCACTATCCAACATTTTTGATTCTTGGTGTTTTCTGGGTCAAAGATTTTCGCTGATCATCTTCCAACTATTCATTCTTGCTGAAATCCATTTTCAGCCCTGGCAACATCTCAAATCCATGTCCAATACTGCGATGTAACATGTCACAAATCCTCCGCCGCCTTCCATTCCGCTGACATCACAGCATGCTGTAAACATCGCAGTTTTGTCTCCGGAAAGTGTCAAGAAAGTCAAGCTTGGTGTCTGAACTGAATTTTTCATGGGAAATCATATATAAACTATCATGTCTGGAATGAAAATCATTATTTTAAGCTCTAAAATGAAGTTCTTGATATTTTCCCTGATTTTCTCGTTTTGTACATCTGGAGAGAGCACCAGTGATGAATATCGATTAGCGGAGAACCTTGTTCATAATCTGCGCAGTGCACAAAAAATGAACACAACTGCTCAATTAGCCAAGGTATTCTCCAACCCGGTGATCTTCGATAACGATGGAACAATCTCGAGGAGTCTAAATCTTGAAGAGGTGCTCAAAATGTACAAGGCTCACGGAGCACAACGATTCTCAAATCCTCCGGAGAGCCTCAAAGTCATTAATATATGCTTCGAGATGATTTCAGAAAGCCCTCTTATAGTTAATAGAAATGGAATAGTGATTCGGATGTGGCAATCGTTAGCCAAAATTGACACAATTTTCGAGATATCAGCCAAACTTGTGGATGATGACGTTTTGATCACAAAATTTGAGAGAATTTGTCAATTTGGTGGCACTCCGGAGTGTTTGATTCGTCCTCCTAGTATTGAAGATTTTTATGAACCAAATTATGGGAGAATACCCGAAGAGACACAACCATGTTTTACTAAGTAAAAAATTGATAAAGTGCTTTTTTTTGCGTTTTTTATTGATTAAAATATTATTAAAAACATTGAAATATTCTTAAAATCTTTGAAATATTCTTAAAATCTTTGAAATATTCTTAAAATCATTAAAATATTCCTGAAATCATTAAAAGTTTCTTAAAATCATTAAAATTTTCCTAAAATCATTAAAATATTCTTGAAATCATTAAAATATTCTTAAAATCATTAAAATATTCTTAAAATCATTGAAATATTCTTAAAATCTTTGAAATATTCTTAAAATCAATAAAATATTCCTGAAATCATTAAAAGTTTCTTAAAATCATTAAAATATTCCTGAAATCATTAAAAGTTTCTTAAAATCATTAAAATATTCTTAAAATCATTAAAATATTCTTAAAATCATTAAAATATTCTTAAAATCATTAAAATATTCTTAAAATCATTAAAATATTCTTAAAATCATTAAAATATTCTTAAAATCATTAAAATATTCTTAAAATCATTAAAATATTCTTAAAATCATTAAAATATTCTTAAAATCATTAAAATATTCTTAAAATCATTAAAATATTCTTAAAATCATTAAAATATTCTTAAAATCATTAAAATATTCTTAAAATCATTAAAATATTCTTAAAATCATTAAAATATTCTTAAAATCATTAAAATATTCTTAAAATCATTAAAATATTCTTAAAATCATTAAAATATTCTTAAAATCATTAAAATATTCTTAAGATCATTAAAGTATTCTTAAAATCATTAAAATATTCTTAAAATCATTAAAATATTCTTAAGATCATTAAAGTATTCTTAAAATCATTAAAATATTCTTAAAATCATTAAAATATTCTTAAAATCATTAAAATATTCTTAAAATCATTAAAATATTCTTTTAAAAATCAAAATTCGTGCTGGAAACAGAGTACCAAGAATAAAACTGTGTTTTTTACCTGGATAGCTCAGTGGCTGAGAAGTTTGCCTACTAAGCTAGAGGTCAAGGGTTCGAATCCGCCATCCAATTTTTTTTTGATTCTTGGTGTCTTCTAGGTCAGAATTTTGTGTTGATCATTTTTCAACTATTCATTTTTCTGAAATTCAGTTTAAGAGGCTGAAAATGAGTTTTAATGTTACTTTCAGTTAAAAACAGAGGGAAAGTATCCCCACTGGTATTCATTACTGGATATTTTCCAAATCCACGTGGCATGCTGTATTATATTTCTAGACAGTGTCAGAAAATCAAAATTGGTGTCTAGACTGAAAAAATCATGAGAAAGCATATATAAAATGAAGATTCCTCTATGAAGAAATCAAAAATGAAGCTGATTTTGATATTTTTCCTGATTTTTTCTTGCTATCAATCAATAAATGGGTCGGAAGAGTACAAATTGGCCGAGAGCATTGTGACAAAACTGCGCAACATCCATAAATTGAACACAATTGCTCAATTAGCAGAAATCTTCCATCAAAACGTTAGTTTTGAGGATATGGCTGGTGGTGATATGATCATCTATAATCTTCAAGAGCTCCTAGAGCAATGGTCAGGAGATTCCAAAATACTCGGATTCCCATCACAGAACCTGTCCCTTTACAATGTATGTTATGATACGTTGCCAGATAAGAGCATCAACCGAAAGTTCAATGAGATCAAGATAATGCACAAAGTTGATGAGCTCGAGACAATTTCGAAGTTACTGACTCGCCGAGTCAACGAAACATATTTGATTGAACGAATTTTGAGAATATGTCAGTATAGGGGGACGCCGGATTGCGCGGTTGTGGAGCATCGAGAGAATCCGGAACTAGGAGATAATAATATGCAAAAACCTTTGGGTGTCAACTTGAAACCAGAGCCCGAATGCTTTGTTAAATGATAATTTTGGGTAGTAATAAATCTTCCTTCTAAAACTTTCTGAAACCTTCTGAAACCCTCTGGCATCTCCCGGAACCTTCTGAAATCTTCTGAAACCCTCTGGCATTTCCCGAAACCTTCTGAAGCCTTCTGAAACCTTATGAAACCTTCTAAATCCTTCTGAAACCCTCTGGCATTTTCCGAAACCTTCTGAAGCCTTCTGAAACCTTCTGAAACCTTCTAAATCCTTCTGAAACCCTCTGGCATTTCCCGAAACCTTCTGAAGCCTTCTGAAACCTTATGAAACCTTTTAAATCCTTCTGAAACCCTCTGGCATCTCTCGGAAACTTCTGAAACCTTCTGAAACCGTCTGGCATCTTCCGAAACCTTCTGAAATTTTCTGAAACCCTCTGGCATTTCCCGAAACCTTCTGAAGCCTTCTGAAACCTTCTGAAACCTTCTAAATCCTTCTGAAACCCTCTGGCATCTTCCGAAACCTTCTGAAACCTTCTGAAACCTTCTGAAACCCTCTGGCATCTCCCGAAACCTTCTGAAACTTTCTGAAACCCTCTGGCATCTTCCGAAACCTTCTGAAACATTCTAAAACCCTCTGGCATTTCCCGAAACCTTCTGAAGCCTTCTGAAACCTTCTGAAACCTTCTAAATCCTTCTGAAACCCTCTGGCATCTTCCGAAACCTTCTGAAACCTTCTGAAACCTTCTGAAACCCTCTGGCATCTCCCGAAACCTTCTGAAACTTTCTGAAACCCTCTGGCATCTCCCGGAACCTTCTGAAACCTTCTGAAACCTTCTGAAACCTTCTAAACCCTTCTGAAACCCTCTGGCATCTTCCGAAACCTTCTGAAACCTTCTGAAACCCTCTGGCATCTCCCGAAACCTTCTGAAACTTTCTGAAACCCTCTGGCATCTCCCGGAACCTTCTGAAACCTTCTGAAACCTTCTGAAACCTTCTAAACCCTTCTGAAACCCTCTGGCATCTCCCGAAACCTTCTGAAACCTTCTGAAACCCTCTGGCATCTCCCGGAATCTTCTAAAGCCTTCTGAAACCTTCTGAAATCTCCCGAAACCTTCTGAAACCTTCTGAAACCTTCTAAACCCTTCTGAAACCCTCTGGCATCTCCCGAAACCTTCTGAAACCTTCTGAAACCCTCTGGCATTTCCCGAAACCTTCTGAAGCCTTCTGAAACCTTCTGAAACCTTCGGAAACCTTCTGAAACCCTCTGGCATCTCCCGGAACCTTCTGAAACCTTCTGAAACCCTCTGTCATCTCCCGGAACCTTCTGAAACCTTCTGAAACCCTCTGGCATCTCCCGAAACCTTCTGAAACCTTCGGAAACCTTCTGAAACCCTCTGGCATCTCCCGGAACCTTCGGAAACCTTCTGAAACCCTCTGGCATCTCCCGGAACCTTCTGAAACCTTCTGAAACCCTCTGGCATCTCCCGGAACCTTCTGAAATCTTCTGAAACCTTCTGAAATCTTCTGAACCCTTCTGAAACCCTCTGGCATCTCCCGAAACCTTCTGAAACCTTCTGAAACCCTCTGGCATCTCCCGAAACCTTCTGAAACCTTCTGAAACCCTCTGGCATCTCCCGAAACCTTCTGAAACCTTCTGAAACCCTCTGGCATTTCCCGAAACCTTCTGAAACCTTCTGAAACCCTCTGGCATTTCCCGAAACCTTCCGAAACCTTCTGAAACCTTCTGAAACCTTCTAAATCCTTCTGAAACCCTCTGGCATCTTCCGAAACCTTCTGAAACCTTCTGAAACCCTCTGGCATTTCCTGAAACCTTCTGAAGCCTTCTGAAACCTTCTGAAACCTTCTAAACCCTTCTGAAACCCTCTGGCATCTTCCGAAACCTTCTGAAACCTTCTGGCATCTCCTGAAACCTTCTGAAATCTTCTGAAACCTTCTGAAATTCTGTGAGAAGGTTTCATATGGCTAAAGATCTTTTTAGCTCCTAATGGGACCTCCGCGATTTCTCAAGCAAAGTATTACTATAGATTCACAAAAACTGTCCAAGTTAACATTTCTGGGTTACTGTATGTTTCACAGTGAGATTTTCAAAGATTACCGTATATAATGCCAATGAAACAATTTATGTTGTAAGAAAAACATTTCAATTATTAGTTATCCGTGACCTCCTCCCGAGTCTGAAAATATGTATATAGCATTAGAAGAACCCCATTTTCTCCCACTACTCACTATAATTGGAACCTCGCATATGTTGTGCATGTCCTGAAGTACCGAATCCTGCGACAACAGCAACCAAAACCGCGAAAATCACAAAAAATCTCATTTTTGATGGTTAGTGGGTGTTAGGGAGGTCTATTTATATTGAAATGGGTAGGCGGGCAGGCGGGTTCCCACATTTTTGGGCCCGCCCACGGAACAAGAGATGAAGAGACGCAGAGAAGCTAGAGGTTAAAAACATTCTGAATCCCACTGAAATTTTTTGAATACTTCTGAAACCTTCTGAAACCTTCTGAAACCCACTGAAACCTTTTTAAACCTTCTGAATCCTTCTGAAACCTTCTAAATCCCTCTGAAACCTTCTGAAATCTTCTGAAACCGTTTTAAGTCTTCTGAAGCCTTCTGAAACCTTCTGAAACCTTCTGAAACCTTCTGAAACCTTCTGAAATCTTCTGGAACCCACTGAAACCTTTTTAAACCTTCTGAATCCTTCTGAAACCTTCTAAATCCCTCTGAAACCTTCTGAAACCTTCCGAAACCTTCTGAAACCTTCTGAAACCTTCTGAAACCTTTTGAAACCTTTTGAAACCTTCGGAACCCCACTGAAACCTTTTAAAAGCCTCTAAAACCTTCTGAAACCTCCTGAAACCTTCTGAAACCTTTTTCAACCTTCTGAAACCTTTCGAAAGTGCTCAAAAGTACTGTAAGCACAATAACACGTCATCTTCTGACACCAAATTCTGAATTTTTATGATTTTCAGACAACAAATATGATTTTCAGATGGTTTATGAGTTCCAGACAGTGCTGAAAATTCAAAAAATCATAGGCTCAATCCCTCATTGATAATCTTATAGGCATCATTGTTAATTTGTTGATAAATATCCAGAACCCCGCACATTTCCAGCTCTTCTTGCATTTTCTGGAACGATTTCTGAAACGAAAAAAATCGATAATGGATTCAGAAGAAGGATTCAGAAGGCGTTACCTGAATTGACGGGAGGAGCATCATAATTTGAGCCAGCCGGATACAAGGATCCGCTAGATTTTTCACTTTTTCATAGTAGATTTGAATTTCGCGCACAATTTCAGCACGCATTTTCAGACATTTTTCCACACTTTTTGGGGATAGATCTTCGAGGCCTGGAATGGGAGTACTGTAGGGGTACTGTGGGATGCCCACGGGGACCCATAGGGACCCGCAGGGTCCCAGAAGGGGGGGTCTCCCCCGCCAACAATTCAGAGATCTATGGGAGCGGGTACTCATTTCGGGAAGTTGGCGGGGAGACCCCCGCCGGCCCCCCTTCATGGGGACCCTCCGGGTCTCTACAACAAGATCTAGAGGCCTACGGGCACCCGTGGGGACCCGCAGGGTACCCAAAAAGGGGGGTCGGCGGAGGTCTCCCCGCCAACAATTCAGAGAACTATGGGAGCGGGTACCCATTTCGGGGAGGTTGGCGGGGGAGACCCCCGCCGGCCCCCCTTCATGGGGACCCACCGGGTCTCTACAACATGTTCTAGAGGCCTACGGGCACCCGTGGGGACCCGCAGGGTACCCAAAAAGGAGAGTCGGCGGAGGTCTCCCCCGCCAACAATTCAGAGATCTATGGGAGCGGGTACCCATTTCGGGGAGGTTGGCGGGGGAGACCCCCGCCGGCTCCCCTTCATGGAGACCCTGCGGGTACCTGTGGGTACCCGGGGGTACCCAAATTCCCCACCTACACTACCTGTATCCCAAAAAATCAGCGCTGAAACTGTCAAAAACTCATAAATATCCAAATTTAGCTGTTCTATATCCTGAACTATTGTCCGATTGTACTCGTCCCAATATGGCTGGAAAAATCTGAAAATCCTTTGCTGTAATTTCAGAATTTTTAAGAAGCTCACGTTTTCGCAGATTCTTTAGAGAATCTGGGTGATTTTCGGATGTGTGAGGTGTAGAATCGGCCCAAATCTTTGTCGTAGAAATCGCCGTTGGGTAGAACGAATTCTCTGATTCCTGAAATGGGCTCTGTTGGATTCAGAAGGCTCCCAAGATTCAGAATACCTGCTTGAATCCCCACATAGATGTGCTCAATGAGCACATTTTTCAAGAAAAAGTGCTGAAAGAGCACCTTCTTCTCAAACTTCAACACTTCGCCACCCAATTCTTCACCATATGATAAATCGATAAATTTTGTCACCATTTTCAGATCATGCATCAGAATCTCCAGAATCTCATTGATATTTCGATACTTTGGCTTATCCCCTGGTTTCTTTTTGCCGAAGAATTCTTCCCGCGCAGTTTTGAGCTTCAAATAATTGCGGTGCAGCAATTGTAGACGTGGAGTTGAGCATCGGGGCTCAATTTCAGATAGAATTTCGAGATTTGGCGGAAGGCGAAGGGTACTGTATTTGTCGCGGCCGGGTTGAACCGCGGTTTTTTTCATGCCAGCTGATAGACATCTTTTCATACGACATACTCGACAATTTGTACTGTTTTCTGGAAAAATTTTTTAGAATTTTAAAATTCAAAAAGTGACACAAGGTTTTTTGGCACCGAAATTTGACATTTCGAATTTTGAAATACTGAACTCCAAAAATTTACAAATTTTCAAATATTTTGATTTTTCTTTAACAAAAAAGTAAAAGTTTTTGGCGCCAAATTCGAAAATTCAAAAAAAAACTCACAGTTTTTCCAAAAATACACGTTTCAATTTTTGAATATTTGAATTTTCTAATTTTGGCGCCAAAAATCCACGTTTCAATTTTCAATCATTTGAAATTTCTAATTTTAGCGCCAAAAATCAACGCTTCAATTTTTGAATATTTGAAATTTCTAATTTTGGCGCCAAAAATCCACATTTCAATTTTTGAATATTTGAATTTTCTAATTTTGGGGCCAAAAATCCACATTTCAATTTTTGAATATTTGAATTCTCAAATTTTGCCGCCAAAAATTAACGTTTCAATTTTCGAATTTTTGAAATTTCTAATTTTGGCGCCAAAAAATTACGTCTCAATTTTTGAACATTTAAATCTTCAAATTTTGGCGCCAAAAATTTACGTCTCAATTTTTGAACATTCAAATCTTCAAATTTTGGCGCCAAAAATCCACATTTCAATTTTTGAATATTTAAATTTTCTAATTTTAGCGCCAAAAATCAACGTTTCAATTTTTGAATATTTGAAATTTCTAATTTTGGCGCCAAAAATTAACGTTTCAATTTTCGAATTTTTGAAATTACTAATTTCGGCGCCAAAAATTAACGTTTCAATTTTGGAATAATTGAATTTTCTAATTTTAGCGCCAAAAATCAACGCTTCAATTTTTGAATATTTGAATTCTCAAATTTTGCCGCCAAAAATCCACGTTTCAATTTTTGAATTTTTGAAATTTCTAATTTTGGCGCCAAAAAATCAACGTTTCAATTTTTGAATATTTGAATTCTCAAATTTTGCCGCCAAAAATCCACGTTTCAATTTTTGAATTTTTGAAATTTCTAATTTTGGCGCCAAAAATCCACGTTTCAGTTTTGGAATATTTCAATTTTCTAATTTTGGCGCCAAAAATCCACATTTCAATTTTTGAATATTTAAATTTTCTAATTTTGGCGCCAAAAATCCACGTTTCAATTTTTGAATATTTGAAATTTCTAATTTTGGCGTCAAAAAACCAATTGTAAAATTTTGAATTTCCGAATTTCGCCACTCAAAATTTAATTTTTGAATTTCCAAAAAATAGGAGTAGTTAAAAATTTGTAAATTTTTGGAGTTCAGTTTCTTTTTAATTCAAAATGTCAAACTTTGGCGCCCAAAACTTGATTTTTGAAAAAAAAATATTTGAAATTTTCTTGATTTTCAAGATTTTATTTTAAATTTTCTAAAAAGAAAAATTTCGATTTTAAAAATCTCTACGCAAAACATTGAATTCTCATAACTTTGCTCAAAATTGCGATTTTTCAAAAATTCAAAAATCTTCGGATTCAGAATTTTCTAGAGAATCAAACTCACTAAAAAACACCTCACATCGTTGCTCATTTTTACATTTGATAGTGGATTTTGGCGACAAAACGAATCGCCGAAAAAACGCCGCGCATGCTCTGCAAAAATTAGTGCTTTTTTTTTTTTTGAGAGCTCAAAAAAGAGCTCACCTGCAAACTGGCACTGTTGATAGGAAATGGGTATCGTGAGCCGGAGCATGACATATTGGACAACAGGGTTTCATGACAAAAAATATGAAAAACAATTTTTTTTTTGAGAAATCGATAAGGTCGGGTTGACTAATGTGATAAGAACAAGAGGGGGAAAACAAACAGAAAAATTGTTTTTTTTTTCTATGTTTCGATTTTTTGAACTTATTGGGCATTTAACCTGGGTGCCCGGGAACCCGCAGGTTTCCCAAAAAGGGGGTCTCCCCCGCCAACTATCCGGAATCTGTTCTGGGTACCCGGTCATATAGATTTCTGAGTAGTTGGCGGGGGAGACCCCCGGGAACCTTGTGGGTCCTCCGGGTACCCACCAGGTTCCCGTATTTTTCTGCGGGACCCAACCTACAGTAGAAATACCTATCAATGTGGGTGTCTAAAAACTCCAAAAGACACTCACCAATTTGAATAACTCAGAGGAAAATGAGATTTTTCGTGATTTTCGCTATTCTCCTTAAATAATCAATAATTTATTGAAAGACATAAATAATAATGCACACGTGTTTACAAACAAAAATACAGTACTCCTCTGCTTCCGGGTCCTAACACGATTGTTGTTGACACTTTTTGGCGGCAACCGGGGTGATTCGAAGGCAGAAGAATGTCATGATAACAGAGACAAGGAGCAAGCAACAGAGACCAGCCACCAAGAGGGAGGCCACGTATGGTGTCATGCAGATGGCCTCTTCGAAACGCTCAGTTTGGGCGATGAGGGCTTGTGGGGAGGAGCGAAGAGCGGCTGGGAGCTGGAAAAAACGAACATTGTGGGTGATCAAGGGGGTCTCCCTCGCCAACCTTCCCAATATACGTACCCGGATTCAAACAGTTCTAAAATGTTGGCGGGGGAGACCCCTTGTTGGGACCCTACGGGTCCCCACAGGTCCCCGTGGGCATCTAGGTCATGTTGTACAGTTCCGAGGGACCCGAAGGGTCCCAGAAAGGGGGGTCGGCGGGGGTCTCCCCC
>LR550615.1:0-24246 GCA_900536415.3 Caenorhabditis sp. 38 MB-2015 | reverse complement strand
TCTTCTGAAGCTGAAAGTGAAGATGTGTTCATGAAGCTGATGATCTTCTGAAGCTAAAAGTGAAGATGTGTTCATGAAGCTGATGGTCTTCTGAAGCTGAAAGTGAAGATGTGTTCATGAAGCTGATGGTCTTCCGAAGCTAAAAGTGAAGATGTGTTCATGAAGCTGATGGTCTTCTGAAGCTGAAAGTGAAGATGTGTTCATGAAGCTGATGATCTTCTGAAGCTGAAAGTGAAGATGTGTTCATGAAGCTGATGGTCTTCTGAAGCTGAAAGTGAAGATGTGTTCATGAAGCTGATGATCTTCAGAAGCTGAAAGTGAAGATGTGTTCATGAAGCTGATGGTCTTCTGAAGCTGAAAGTGAAGATGTGTTCATGAAGCTGATGGTCTTCTGAAGCTGAAAGTGAAGATGTGTTCATGAAGCTGATGATCTTCTGAAGCTGAAAGTGAAGATGTTTTCATGAAGCTGATGATCTTCTGAAGCTGAAAGTGAAGATGTGTTCATGAAGCTGATGATCTTCTGAAGCTAAAAGTGAAGATGTGTTCATGAAGCTGATGGTCTTCTGAAGCTGAAAGTGAAGATGTGTTCATGAAGCTGATGATCTTCTGAAGCTAAAAGTGAAGATGTGTTCATGAAGCTGATGGTCTTCTGAAGCTGAAAGTGAAGATGTGTTCATGAAGCTGATGATCTTCTGAAGCTGAAAGTGAAGATGTGTTCATGAAGCTGATGATCTTCTGAAGCTGAAAGTGAAGATGTGTTCATGAAGCTGATGGTCTTCTGAAGCTGAATAGTCTAGTGTTCTTTTTCATACTTGATTACCCTATAGTTAGGCCCTTAAAAGCCCTCAAAATCGCCTCTAAACAGGTTTTCTCACTTTCTAGCTGAAAACTTTGGAGCTGAAATTTGCGCATCGAGAATTGCGTTTGGCAAAAATCGATTGCGGATTCTTTATCAGCGTTTTGAGATCTATAAAATGATATAAGACTCGTCAAAAAAGTCCATATTTTTCTCAAACCTTTTCAAATCTGTACGTATAAATTCAAATTTGTACGTATACCAAGTTTCGTTGAAAGTTTAGAATTACTCTTTTTTTTAACCAGAATTTAATTTTCTCAATTTTACTAATCCTGTCGGGTCAAAATGTGCGAAACCTCCCATTTGCTCATCGAAATCTAACAAACAAACAAAAAAATAGCGTCTCTTTTTCTCATGACAGCATGTGTGCTCTATTGCAAACAAACACAAGCGCGCCAAATGTTCGTTTTGAATTCAGTGTGTTTGTTTTTTTTTTGTTCTGTGGTTGTGTGCCATTTTCTCTTGTTTTTAACTGTTTTCTTTCGATTTTTTTTAGAATTATTGTTTCAGTTGAAGGTTTTGTTGATAAGACTGCAAGAAATGTTCTATATTTAAGTGAGAAATCGAGAGAAACTCTTGGTTTTTCGTTTTTATTAGAATTTCTAAAAGTTTTCGTTCGTGTTTTTATAAAAATATTACGCTATATTATTTTTTTCTAGTGGTAGTTTAGAAGGTTTTAGATTTTTCTTGTTAAATTGCGGATTGCAATTTTACAAGAAAAATCTAAAACCTTTTTTTTTCAATTAAATCATAAAAATCCGCCACGCTAGGGGGGTTGAATAGAATTCTCTCGTTTTGTTCTTTTGTTTCATTGAATCTGTTTTGGCATTGAAAATAGTGTTCAAAACAAAGGTTTTTTCAGCATAAATATGGTCGACGAGTCAGAAAATTCGTATGAATCAATACCAGCCAACGTCACTCCGCCGATTTTTGTCACACCGCGTGTAAATATACTACAAAGCTCACCACTCTCGACGAAACGCGAAAAACAAAAGAGGACACCACAATTCAGACGGCCAGCGCCAAAAGTTGCAAAAACTGCGCCGCCGATGCGCAGTCTTTATACGGCGCTTCAAAGTAGACATCCGAAATTGATTACTCCATCTGGAGCCACTGTACCTTTGCACAGTCCAATTTTCAACAAAGAAAAAGCTGCCACATACTTTGATCAATGTTTCAAAATTTCATCAATTATTGGAAAAGGTTCATTTGGTGAGGTCTTCGCAGTTCAATCCATGGAAGATAGTCGTCATTACGCTGTCAAAGTATCAATACAGCTCATCCGTCAAAATTGTGCCAGTAAATACCGAGAAGTTGAAAATCATATGAGATTGCCCAAGCATTCAAACCTGGTTGAATTTGTGAAAGCGTGGGAAGAAGGGTAGGCTTTTTTTCGTTTTTTGTAAAAAAAAAAATATTGAGAAGGAAGCTTGACGAAAAAAGCTATTTACAAATTCTCAAGCATTAATATCATCATTTTTCAGCGGTCGCTTGTATATTCAACAAGAACTATGTCAGAAAAGTCTTCTCGAACTCTGTATGGAACAACACGCACTTCCAGAAACAATGATTTGGAACGTTTTGATCGATATACTCAAAGCAGTCGATCATTTGCACTCAAATCATATGATTCACGATGATATAAAGCCAGATAACATCTTCCTCACATACCAAGGAGTGTGTAAGCTCGGAGACTTTGGTCTAGTGATCAATTTGAAAAATGTGAGTTTATTCATACTAGTTTTAATTGCCTTAATAAAAAAATTATTTTCAGAAACGAGATGTTGCTTCCGCCGAAGAAGGAGATAGTAAATACTTAGCTCCGGAAGTATTGAATGGCGCGCCAAGCAAAGCCAGTGATATATTCAGTTTGGGCGTTACGATTCTCGAAGCGGCTACTGACTTGGATGTTCCTTCAAATGGTGAAAATTGGCATCAAATCAGAAATGGAGATATTCCTGAACGTTTCTTTGATGGAATCTCGAGTGAATTGCAATTTATGATTCAATGGATGTTGTCTTCGAATCCAGCAGTAAGACCAACAGCGAAAGAATTGTTGAGACAGGCTGGAGTTCAAAAACGAATGTGGAAACGAACTTTGTATGTCAAGTCGGTTGAAATGGTGAGGCAAATTTTATCAATCTCATTCTTTTTTTATTTTCAAATTTTTTCCAGAAAAATTCATTGTTTGATTGGACCTATGTTGTATTCACATGGGTGATGGCCCTGTTCTCGGTGATCGTTCATCCGGCTATCTCAGCGATTTGCGATCGTCGAACATCGATGTGCGCCGAGACGGTGTCCAAACAGCACACTCCGATTCAAACACCCGAATCGTCGCGAGCATTCGCTCGCACTATCGGCAACGGCACTCCATTCGACTACTCCGACGAGGAGAATGTGTCGTTCCAACGAACGCTGATGCCACCAATTCCACGCTGGGAGATGGACATGGACGACGACGAAATACCGACATCGTCGTCGAACTCGTCGACAATCGATTCGTTCACCACATCGTCGCCAATTCCGCCACCAGTTGCAGAATATAATCGAGTGGCGCAAGAAAGTCCGAGAAGACCAACTGCCACATGGAGGTAAGATTCGAAAAACGGTTTTCTTGCAAAATTTTCGATTTCAAAATGGCTTTAAAAACTGACGGCTAAACTAAATTATGTATTTTTCCAGCCGTGGTCGTACTCCACAAAGCGCCCGTCGTCTTATCCAAAACACTGAAAGCCATCGGGGATGCGGAGATCATTCACCAATGCGGCAATCTCCACAAGCCTATAATCTAACGAAAAAGTATGAGCGAATGAGACAAATGGAAGCGTGTATGGATTCAGATGATAATGATGATATGGTCAGCGCTAATCGACAAACTAACTTTGTGTAAGTTTAGCCTGTCTTCAAAAAAAAAGCTGAAATTATTCATCAATCATCATTTCAGACCACAATCGTGCCCACCATTGCTTCGTAGTTGCCGAAAATTGAACCTGCCACGTGCCTCGAAATTGAATTTCAACTTATTGGATGATGCGGTGGAAGAGGAGATGATGGTTCAGAAAAGAAATCCAAAAACGAAACCAACAGCACGGAATCTACGATCGACATCAAGACGAGGCGTATTGGTATGTTTTTGAATTTAATTTATACGAGAAATTTGCATAATGGAGGCAGTTAAATTTTATGAAGACGAGAAACACTGAATAAACTTTCGAATCAGTTCAACATAAAAAATATCGAGATAAAAAACAAGACTTACGAAATTTGGAATTATGGCCAGTTGACAAAATTCGAAATTTTTTAATATAAATTCTGCAGTATTCGATCATACATCCGAAAATCGGTTTAGTTGAAAAAATACGCAAATTCACGATGGTTCTAGAACAAACTCGACACTAGTATTTTTCCAGATTGCCGAGGATTCATCAGCTGACGAGTTCTAATTGGTCTCGATCTTCGCAAATGCGACATTTTTTGTGTTTTGTATATTCTTACCACATCTCGTCTCCTTTTTCCATACTTTTCTCAACTACTCATTTGCTCCCGCCCGATGTCATGCTGGAAATCTCAAGATCTATTAAATACTAATGCGGTTTTGACATTCTACGGGTTTCGTTGTTTCTGATTCCACCCCTCCATACTTTTATATACATATTTTCTAAAAGTATTATATTTAGTATGTTAAGTAGGTTGATTTATTAAACACCCCACAAAAATATATATTTATTGTTTCTTCTACAAAAGACGCCCTCCCACCGGTCTCAATCAAGTTTTGCTCTTTTTTTCTTGCTCCAGAACACAAATTACTTGTATAATAATAAGTTGCCTTTTGTTTCCTTTTTCACCATACGGTATTTTTCTCACCTGTAGTACTGGGGTTTTCTTCCTTTTTTTTCTACACTCGATTTTCACCTGTGCCATTTTCTACTACTTCTTTTTCTTGCCCTCCTAGGCGTAAATAAATCATTTTTTTCAAAACTTTGAATAGTTTTATTGAAAAACCGGAGATTTCGGAATGAAAAATGGGTACCCGCGCCCTTTTACTTGGACGTAAAGCTCTTTTTTTGAATTATAGAGGAATTATCATGGATGCTCGTCGAGTTGTTGAGTCAATCATGCACGTGGAATCGTTGTCACCCGATGAGGAGCTCGCCGCTCCGTCCTGACATTGGCTCATAATTTCAGAATTACAGCTGGTTGTCAGGCCTTCTAGACGTCACGCGATGTCGTTGTCCTCGTCATCTTTGGGCGACGATTTCATTGAGGCCAGACGGTTCTCTTGGCGATAGAAATGCTTGAAGTTGGCGACCTGGAAAATGGAAATGAGGAGTACTGTAGGTGGGAATGTGTGCAAACACGTGATGGTCACGTGAGCGCGAAAAAATATGATTTGAATGAGTTTTTCAAGATTTTTGTGGAACTAATTCAGGAGTACTGTAGGACTCGATTAAACATCTGTCTCTACGACAAAATGCACTGAATAGGATTTCTAAAGTAACCTATGCTACAGTACTAAAAACCACCTGCACATCTTACTTATGGGATTTATTTGAACAATTTCAGGAATTATTGATTATTAATTTTAGTAACTTACAATAATTGGAACCGGAAGGGCCAAAGTGAGTACACCAATCATGGCGCACATTCCACCAACAACCTTGCCCATCGTCGTCACCGGATACAAATCTCCGTATCTGAAAATGGAGAAATATGGTGCGATTGATTGATACATAATAATAAAACAACACGTGGACTTGTCTCAACAACAACAACAACAACACTTCAAACAACACTAACTTACCCAACAGTAGTCATTGTAACCTGAAAGAGAAGAGGCGACTAAGAAGACCAAGCGAAAAAAACCGGGCTTACCAGGACAAACCAGAAGCTGGCGGGGATTGACGAGAATTTCTCGTTGGATTCTACTTCGGCAAAATACATGCCAGATGAGAAGAGGACGAGGGCGATTGCCATGAAAAAGATGAGCAGGCAGAATTCTTGGACTGAGGCGCGGAACGTTTTGCCGAGGATTTGAAGACCGACAGAGTGGCGGCTGAGTTTGAAGACGCGGAAGACTCGAACAAGCCGGAGCACGCGGAGCACTGCGAATGACATTTGATTGTTTTTCTTCTCGTCCTCAGCTTTGTCTCTGTAAAAGAATATTGATAGCTCGGGGAACTTTCTGCTGCGAGTTCGTCGCAAGACTTGCGACTTTTCGATGGAAACTGCGTAAGGACATCGCAAGGTTTGCTTGTATTTTTTTTTTTTTTACGTTGTCGCACGACACATTTTTTTGTCGTGAGGGTGTTTTTCTCATTTTTGTCGCAAGCTTACCATTCATTTTTAGCCGTAAGAGTGTCGCAAGCATATCAGCATTTCTTTGCTTGTCACAAGCTTACTTACGACACGTGTTTCTGTCGCAAGGACAACGCAAGGCTTGCGACACGTTTTTTGTCGCAACTCTTGCGGTGTTTTGCTGCGAGTTCGCCGCAAGACTTGCGACTTTTTGAGAGAATCTACGTAAGGACAACGCAAGGCTTACGACATGCGACTTACGGCAAAATTTTAGAATTCAAATTTTAACACGTCGATTTGTGGTGGAAAAGTTTTTGAATTCAAACTGTTGCCACGTAGTTTTTTGGCGGCAAATTTTTGAAATTTTAATTTCGCCACGTCAATTTTTGGCGGCAAAATTTTGAAGTTTTAATTTTGCCACGTCAATTTTTGGCGGCAAAATTTCAGAATTTAAACTTTGCCACGTCAATTTTTGGCGGCAAATGTTTAATTTTGCCACGTCAATTTTTAGCGGCAAATTTTTGAAATTTAAATTTTGCCACGTCAATTTTTGGCGGCAAATTTTTGAAATTTAAATTTTGCCACGTCAATTTTTGGCGGCAAAATTTCAGAATTTAAACTTTGCCACGTCAATTTTTGGCGGCAAATGTTTAAATTTGCCACGTCAATTTTTAGCGGCAAATTTTTGAAATTTAAATTTTGCCACGTCAATTTTTGGCGGCAAAATTTGTATAATTCAAATTTTGCCACGCGGATTTTGAATTTCGAAATTGGATACGCGTTTTTTTGGCGGCAAAATGTTAGAGTTCAAATTTGACCATACAGATTTCGAGTTTCGAATTTTGAAACGTAGATTTGGAACCTCTCCCCAAACTCACACCAACAGATTGACAAAAAACGGCGCGATTGCAATAAAATCAATAATATTTAAAATCGACAAAACAAATGTCAACTTCGATGGACAACTGATGAATCGAAGGAAGAGCTCTGAAAAATATTGAAAATCTGAAAATATTTCAGATATGTACTAACCGACAGTGAACCATAGTATACAAACAAGTTCGATCCAGAAAAATGCGGCTGATTGTTCGGTTTTTGGCGAAGGTGTTGTTGGAATTTTTGGAGCTGTTGTTTCGGTGCTATTGGACGATGAACCTGGCACAGTTTCCCAACAGAAGGAGACGATTGATCTGAAAATTTCAGATATGTACAGTGATCCTGATCTACAGTAGTCCTAGCGTACACTGCGATAACTGTGATTGATATGAAGGCGACGATTCTGGCGGAGAGGGAGGAGTCGGGATATTCCATGAGTTCCCAGATTTTTCGCTGAGTTTTATTTGTGGGCATCTCGACTTCTTTGGGTTTCTCGTAGCCTTCGGCGATCCAGAATTCTTCGAGAAGTTGGTCGCCCATCTGAAAAGAACATTTGACTTCAGAATCCGTAGTTGCTCTGTCAGAAGCCTAAAGTTAACATTTAGAATCATTCTCATCAAAGTATAGAAGTAGGAAAGAACAGGCTTCGAACTTCAGAATCCAAGATACTTAAGGTCAGAAGCATGGATTCAAAATTCAGAAGATTATCATCAGAACATCGGATTCTGAAAAATGGGCTTCAAATTCAGAATCCAAAAAACCTCTGTTAACAATCAGAAGATAAGCATTAGAATATGGGAATTCAGAAGTCAGATTTCAGAAGTATAATTTCAGTATTTCGATGCCAGGTTTCAGAATTTAAATTTCGGTATTCAGAAGTCATCCTTCAGAAGTTGGAGGTCAGAAGTCAGAATTGAAAATTCAAAAATTAGGATTCGAATTTCGGAAATCAGAAGCCAGGCTTCAGAAGTTAGAGGTCAAAAGTCAGGCTTCAGATATCAGAATCCAAAATTCAGAAAAACTGAATTCGAATTCCGGAAATCAGAAGTCCGGCTTCAGAAGTCACCCTTCAGAAGTTAGTGGTCAGAAGTCAGGTTTCAGAACTCACAATTCAGAAACCATATTTCAGAAGTGAGTTTTCAGACTTTCGAAGTTCAGGAATCAGAATATAGGATTCAGCTTTGAGACGTCAGAAGTCAAAATTCAGAAATCAAGAAAATCAGCTTCATACATGAATCTTTGAAGATTCCTCAGCCAAATCACGTAAAACATTTATCGAACTTCTGAAGTCAAAGTACCCCAGTCAGAAATTCAGAAGATAAGCATCCAGAATATTGAATTCAAAAAAAAGGCTTCATTTTTCAGAATCATCTAAAAATACCCCGATCCGAAATCAGAACTCAGATTTCAGAAGTCAGGCTTCAGATATCAAAGTTTAGAAGTCAGGTTTCAGACTTCAGAAAACAGAATTCAGAAGTCAGAAGCCACGCTTCAGAATTAAGAATTCAGGTTTCAGAAGTCAGATCCCACCCCCACTCACCTGAAAGAACCTCATCTCTCTCAAAAATATATCAATCGGCACAACTTCGGGTCTCTTCACCCTTCCACCACTCTGATAGATATACAAAATCGATTCGAATCTGTAAAAAAACAAATTTCCTTTCTTTGGTAACCAAAATCAATAAAAAATATTGATAAAAATGTTCAGCCAAAGCCAAAAGAATTTTAGAGAATTTCTTGAGGGAGAGAAACGCAAGCAGTTTTAGAGACATTTTTAAGCAAAAAGTTACAAATGATTCCGTATCTCGAAGTTGTATGTCAATGATCTGAAGCATTAACTACAATTAGCCAGGGGTTCTAAAACATATCCAGGTCTTGAAACGGAAAACTCACGTAGTTCGATGTCGATCAAAGAAATACTCATTGGTCTCGGGGATATAGTAATGTCGACGTTTTGAGGGATCTCCGAGCAATGAACAGGGGTACCTAAAAAAGAGGTTTGAAAGGTCTTTCTTAAAGGGACAGGGTTACCTGGATAGGGTGCTTTCGAAGGTTTGAAATCGCATTCCGGACACGTTTATTGTGATGATGTTCTCTTGATTTATGTCGCTGGAAGAAATGTTTTTTTTTGCAAAGTCAAATCCAAATTTTAAAAATCAAGTTATAAGTCATTTTGTAGATCTTGAAATGGTGAATAAGAATATGTTATTTATTTTTGCCTAATGTTTCTGAGAAGCTCGAAATTGAGCTCTAAAGAAGATTAGTGAGAAACAAAGTTGTGCATACACTTCACGCACACACGGTGACGACAATTTGCACACTTTTGAAAGGATTTTTTTTTAATTTTCAACTACGATTTTTATTCAATATTTTAAGAAAATGAAAAATTATTTTGAAAAATCACAGGAAATTTTTAAAAAATAATTAATTTTAAAAACCACTTCTTATCATTTATATTTAGAATTTTTTACATTTTTAAGAAAACAAAACATTTTGTTAAAAATCATAGAAAATTTTTGAAAAATAGGATTTTTTTTAAATTTTGAAATTATTTAGTTTTTCATATTTGTAGCTTTAAAAAATTTCTAACTTTTTCCATAATGTCATAGGTATTTTTTTCCTAAATGCATTCAAGAAACCTTTGTGCTCAATATGGAGCCAAACGGAGCATTTTGAGCCTAGTTATGATGTGTACATCATGGCCAAGTGGTTGAAATGCGTGTCTATTAAGCAAACTAGGCGGGTTCGGTTCCGCAATCCGGCGAAATTTTTTTTTCTTTTTTTTAATTAAAAAAATCTCAAAATCAAAACAGAAAAGTTAACCAGGTCAAAAAAAGTTCTCAAAAAATGACAAATCGATAAATTGAGAAATGAGGAAACGAAAAATAGGTTGAAACTGAACATGTGTTCAACTCTTTTTATTTTTTTGTTTTTTTTTTGAGCAAAATAAATTTTAAACTTTAGAAGACAACAAAAAAACTCAAAATTTGCAAACTTTGTTTTTATTTTGGTTATTTTTTGCCGAGTAATCCATGGTCAAGTGGTTAACAGGCCTGCCTTTCAAGCAAACGAGCCATCGAATCTCTGGTTCGGTTCCCCCAGGTGGACAAATTTTTTTTTGTTTTTTAACTCACGTGATAGAAGATCCAGGCGTTCCCCTCTGCGGACTATGATGCTTCAACACCTCTTCACCATTCATCAACAACATTCCCTTGATCTCGTCACAATGATTCGTCTCACTGGCCGCCATCTCAGCGGCTCGTCTACAAAAAGTGTACATATGGTACATAAAAAAAACGAGATCTTCTTCCCGAGAAAAAGATCTCGGCTATTTTTATGTTTGATTTGTAACGAGAGCACTATTGCACCAAACTAACACTTTTATTTCATGTTATTTTATACATAAAATACATAAAATGTATATTTTTTGTTGTTTATAAAAAGTCGAGGGGATTTTTAAAATGAATTCCGACGAAAAAGATGGAAAAAGGCGAAAATACATCATAAATCATTATGGAAATGAGTTTATATATATAGCCTTTTTTATGTTTAGAAAAATATACGAATTTTTTAAAAGATCGAAAACTTTTGAAAAAAATAGTGTTGTTATGGAAACTTTGAATTTCAGATATTGAAAGGTGAACATTTGGTGGCAAATTTCAAAAACTACCATTCGGAGCAGCCTAACAAGGGAACGGTGAGAAAAAAATCTGGAGTTTTTTGACGGGACCTATATCATTCGATAGATTTCTGGATGCTGAGCAACCTCCCGTCGTTCATTTTTGTAAAACGGATACCCTAGTGCACAATTTTCAGGCCTAAAGTTCACACTGAAGATACAAAAAATGCCATCAAAAACTAACAAAAATGGGATGGTATACTATGATATAGGGTAACTTTTTGTCCTGAAAACATCTAGACAGTTTGTTTTACATTAAAATTGAAAATTACAGCATTTTCAGCAAAGTTACATTTTTCCTTCTACGACAAAAAAACTGACAGACAAAAATAATATTAAAACACGTGAAAATATTACGTGGGCTTGTTTTGATTCCGTTTTTCTGTTTTTTTTTGCAAAAAATTCCATGTTCTGAAATTTTGAGCCTAACTTTGAGGTTTTTGAAGAAAATAAATAGTCCAGTGTTCTTTTTCATATTTGATTACCCTATAATTAGGCCCTTAAAAGCCCTCAAAAACGCTTTCAAACAGGTTTTCTCACTTTCTAGCTGAAAACTTTGGAGCTGAAATTTGCGCATCGAGAATTGCGTTTGGAAAAATTGAATACAGGGTGTTGATCAGCGTTCAAAAATCTATCGAATGATATATTTTTTCATCAAAAATCTTCACATTTTTTTGAAACCATACCCTAAGTTAAAATCAACAAAATTTATGGGAAATTGAGCCAAAAAATTAGCAACCCGAAATTTTGAATCACATTATTTCCAGAAAGCCGAGTTTCAGAAATATATCAAAGCTCGTTTTTTAGCATGGTGTGTTGCTTTGACAAGGTTCGTGTTTGTTTTTAAATCGTTATAACTTGGCTCAAAATGCTCCGTTTGGCTCCATATTTTGCTCATTTTTTGAAAAAATTTTCACAAAAAAATAATTGTGGAAGTGTGTTAACAAGAAGGATTTTCAGAAACAAAACAAGTTTTTTTTTTCAAAAAAAATTTTAAAAAAATTCAGATTTTTTCGAAACATAGCTCTACAAAAACTGGAGCACATTGCCGATATCTTTGAGCACAATTGTGCAAAATATGAAGCCAAACGGAGCATTTTGTGCCGAGTTATGATGTGTACATCATGGCCAAGTGGTTAACATACGTGTCTTTCAAGCAAACAAGGCGGGTTCGGTTCCCCAATCCGGCGAAATGTTTTTCTTTTTTTTTTTAATTTAAAAAACCTCTAAAATTGGGAAAAAAAAACTAGAGATGTTCACCAGGTCAAAAAAAGTTCTCAAAAAATGACAAATCGATAAATTGAGAAATGAGGAAACGAAAAATAGGTTGAAATTGAACATGTGTTCAACTCTTTTTATTTTTTTGTTTTTTTTTTGAGCAAAATAAATTTTTAAACTTTAGAAGACAAGAAAATTGCTAACATATAATTTTAAAAGAATCGATTTTATGCAAATGCAAAAATTAAATTTTGGAAAAATATGAACGGAAAATTGAAAATTGAAAATATCTTCTAACAGGTGACACATTTTGAGAAGAAACAATTGCCATTGAAGAAATAGTCATCTATCAATTATCCATTTTGCCAGAAAAGTTGAACTTTTGATTTTGGAGCATATGTAGAAACCTTGGAGACAAAGTTTCGAATTTGATGCTCAAAAATATTGCCAAAAACTCACTGAGTCAGAAATCGGATGCAAATTTGACACCTCAAAAAATATATCAAATTTCAAATTTTTCGAAAAAAAAACGTCAGGTTTTGGAGCAAAAGATGAACTTTGGATTTTTGAGGGCAAAATTTTGAATTTAAAAGTTGGAAACGTGGACTTTTCAATTTTAAAATTCAAATTTGGACACGTCAGTTTTTAAAAACAAAATTTTTGAATTTTGAATTTTGACATGTCGATTTTTAAAATTCAATTTTTTTTGTAAGTTTGAAATTTAAAATGTTTACACGTTGATTTTAAAAATTAATTTGTTAAATTTTGAAATGTCGATTTTTAAAATGGAATTTTAAAATTCAAGTCTTGCCACGTCGATTTTAAAATTTTAAAATTTCAAATTTTGACAATGAATTCTTCAATTTTAAACTTCGAGTTTTGATACGTCAATTTTTGAAAGCTAAATTTTGAATTTCAATTATTAATTCATCGATTTTAAAGTTTAAAGTTTTAAATTTAAAATTCTAAAATTTTATTTTAAATTTTCAAACTTGGATATGTCGATTTTCGAAATAAAAATTTTAAATTTCAAAATTTGCCGCGTCAATTTTCAAATTTGTAAGTGCACACTTTGAAACGTAGATTTCAAAATTTAAATTTTGAAATTTGGCCATGTGTATTTTCAAATTTTAAATTTCAAATTATGAAACGTGCATTTCTAAATTTTAAAATTTAAAAAATCGAATTTTTGTGACAAATTTCAAACACAAATTAAATTTCCCCCTATTTCAAATAAAAGGATAAAGAAAATTAAAAATTCATGGAATTCTCGCAAAAAGAAAAAAAATGAGCAAAGTCTTACCTTCTAAGCCAATTCCACATTTTTGCTCTTTTCTTCCTTGAAAAAATGAGAATTTATTTTTTTTTGTTTTGAAGAGGAATTAAAAGTGAAAAAAATGAGTAAAAAGACAAGATTTGGGTGGGAGATTAGATTTTGGTGCATTTTTTGAGCCAAAAAATGAACAAGAAAAAAAAAATTTTTCGTTTTGTTTTGGTAAGTCGATATGGAAAAAAAAACACGAAATTTAATTAATTGTTTTTTTGGGGGTTGTTGACATTGTCCATTATTCTATTTTTTTTTAATTTCTGGTGAATATGGTGACTAGCTTCTTTAAAAATAGGGTCTTGGTTATGAAAAATAAGGCCTTAATACTATAGAACAAACCTAAGGTCTATGAGAACGGACCTTGATCCTATTAAAGCGGGCCTTAATCATGAAAAGAAGGCCTCGGATCTATAAAATAGGGCCTAATTCATGGGGAACGGGCCTTAATCTTGTGAAAACGGGCCTTGATCCTATCAAAGCGGGCCTTAATCATGAAAAAGAAGGCCTTAGATCTATAAAATGGGACCTTAATCTTGTGAAAACGGGCCTAAATCTTATGAAAATGAGCCCAAAAAATGAAAAAAGGATCTAGTACCTTTAAATATAGGCCTCAATTCTATAAAAGTGGACCTTAATCATGAAAAAAAAGGTCCTAGATCTTCAAAATCGCACCTTAATTTTGTGAAAATGGGCCTAAATGTTATGAAATCGGGCTTCAATCATGAAAAAGAAGGCCTTAGATCTATAAAATAGGGCCTAACTCATTAAATACGGGCCTTAATCTTGTGAAAATGGGCCTAAATCTTATAAAATCGAGCTTTAATCATGGGAAATAGGCCTAAATTATATGAGAACGGGCCTTAATCCTATTAAAGCGGGCCTTAATAATGAGAAAGAAGGCCTTAGATCTGTAAAATAGGGACTAATTCATTGGAAACGGGCCTTAGTCATAGAAAAAAGGCCTTAAACATGAAAAAGAAGGCCATATATCTATAAAATAGGGCCTAACTCATAAGAAACGGGCCTTAGTCTATGAAAAAGTAGGCCTAACTCATTGGAAACGGGCCTTAATCCTATTAAAGGAGGCCTTAATCATGAAAAATAAGGCCCTAGATTTTTAAAATGGGGCCTAACTCAATGGAAACGAGCCTTAATCTTGTGAAAATGGGCCTAAATGTTATGAAATCGGGCTTTAATCATGGGAAATAGGCCTAAATTCTATGAGAACTGGCCTTAATCATGAAAAAGAAGGCCCTAGATCTATAAAATGGGGCCTAATTCATGAGAAACGGGCCTTAATGTGGGCTTAAGGCTTATCAAAATGGGCCTTATTTATGGGAAACGGGCCTGAATCTTTAGAAAACGGGACCTAATCATTCAAAAAGGGTCCAAATTCTATGAAAATGAACCTGACTTTCATAAAACTGAGACTTTGTCATGAAAAAGTAGGTAAATCTCCTAAAAAATGCATATATTCTTCTTTTTTTTTGTCAAAAAAAAAATAGGAAAAAAAGGATATTGGTGCATATTTTAATTGGTTCGACTCTGTTTCTCCAACAAGAGAAAAAAAAATGAAATTAGCTGGAAAAAAGGCCAAAAAAATAATGTTATAAATATTTTTTGTCATTGGCCAAAAAAAAAGGACATTTGAAATAAACCTGAACAAATATGGATACAAAACTTGGCATGTTCCTTTAATACTCACCCAAAATCGGCGCTTCTACTTCGTGTATTATTGTTGTGATTGGAATTGTGATCGGGGGAGGATTGTCGACTTGCGCGTTGACTGTTACAACCGTTTTGATATTTTTCGGGGTGGACGTTTAATACTTGCTCGAGACGTCTGCAAAATGTCATATTTTCTTCATTTAAATCGATTTTTTAGATGATTTTGATATCAGAATCGAATTCTACGGGTCAATTTACCCCATAAATCAATTTATTACCATTTTAAAAATTCCGGTTCTTGAAATTTTTCCTGTTCAAAAACGAAACTACAATAATCCAATGACAGCAATTGAATTAAAAAATCCCATCAGATACTGTATGATCCTTTAAACCTAAGTACAGTAGTTCACTGTGTTTTAAAGGAGCATAGGATGTCTGTAAAAAACTAGAAACATTTACTTTCAAAGGCTTAGTTTGTAGTTTTTCTGTGCATTTTATCGTGAAGTTTAGTGTTTTGTCTTGAAGGATTACTGTGGTTCTATCATTGTATGTACCTTTAAACCCAACCAAAGTAATCCAGTGATTTTAAAGGAACATAGTAGGCTTATGAAAAACTAGAAACATCTATATATTTACTTTCAATAGCTTAATTTGTCGTCAAGTTAGGTGTTTTGGAAAGATTTCTGTGCATTTTGTCGTAAAGTTTGGTGTTCAAGGGTTATTGTATCACAGTTTGTCGTCAGGTTCGGTGTTTTGGAAAGGTTTCTGTGTATTTTGTCGTGAGGTTTAGTGTGCAAGGATTACTGTAGATTGTCGTCAAGTAAGGTGTTTTGAAAAGGTTTCTGTGCATTTTGTCGTAAAATTTGGTGTTCAAGGGTTATTGTATCACAGTTTGTCGTCAAGTTAGGTGTTTTGAAAAGGGATACATGGTTTCTGTGCATTTTATCGTAAGATTTAATGTTTCTGAGCCAGAATAACTGTAGTTCTATCATTGTATGTACCTTTAAACCGAACTACAATAGTCCAGCGTGTTTTAAAGGAACATGGTTAGCAAAAGACTGAAATAATAGGTCAAGAAGTACAACCTACAGTAATCTCAATCGACTTGAGACCAATTGATGTCAAAAATACAGTACCACTTATTTAAAGGAACATGAAACGTTTCAACCTATTTCCCAATTCTGACCATAGTTTAGCAGCAGAATTTTTTAATTTCGCTAATCGAACTACACGTCATCATCATCATCCATTGCCATTTGTTATGCTCGGCTGCTCTTTTCAATATCAAACATCAAAAATTGTGTGTATATACATTCATTTTTATGTATTTCATCCATTTGTAGAAAAACGAGAAAAACTCATAAAATTTAGCTTTTCAGAATTTTTTTCTAAGCACCAGAAAACATGTAAGAGATTAATTCGACGAACGGATTACACCCATTCGATTTTGAGAAAATAACAACGACCCACTCCGGGGAACCGGAAGGATGTTCGTTTTGCTAAAAATAAAATGCACTTGAAAACTTATTAAAAAAGTAGAAAATAAGTTTGATGTCTAGGAAGTTCACACTATTTTCTCTATGTGTAGACGTGGCGCAGTAGGGAGAGGTTGTGCGCCATGTTGGCAAGGTCAGGGGTTCGATCCCCACTACTACTCGTTTTCTTTTCTTTTTTTTTCTTCAATTGAGTTTTGGAAAAAATAGATGTTTGGAGTAATTAACATTAGAAACATTTTACACTTCGGGGAAAATTGAATTTTCTATTTTCATATCTAATAAAAAAAAGAATAAAAAATCGAGGTCAACAAAGGGGATCGAACCCGTGGCCTGCTGCATGTGAGGCCAACCCGCCACCTACTGCGCCATGCAGGCATCTAAAGCTGCTGATTTAAACTAACCTTATAAGTGAGTCAATCATTGTCTTCCTCTTGTCCATGGGAACATAATTATTCCACAAAAGATGAAAAGATTATCAATATCTCCAAAAATGGGGGATAATAATCAGCTTTTCTTCTAGTATTTTATATGATAATAACAATAATAATAAAAAGCAAAAAGTGAGCGAAGAGCCAAGCCGAAAGGGATGAAGAAGAGATATGAGCACACGAAAATGGGCGGAGCTCTATGGATGAATTTATTTAATTCATTCATATGAATATATATCTATTTATTATTTTGATATTATGAAATTTAGTGAAAACAAATTTGAAATATGAATAGGAGGAGAAGTTATTTTGGATGGGTGGGGAAAACAAGTTGTCAATGATGATTCATGGTCAGAAGCTACCGTATACCAGAAAAAACAAGGGAAATAGAGGAAACCGCAAGTAATCTGAAGAAATCCCATGATACAGTAACCCTTCTACACTGAATTTGACGAAAAAATGCACAGAAACCGTTTGTATTTTACCAAAACACCGAGTCTTACGACAAACTATGATACAGTAACCTTTGCACATTAAACCTTACGACAAAATGCACAGCAACCGTTCCGCCTTTCCCAAAACACCGGACTTGACGATAAAATGCACAGAATCCATTTCGCCTTCTCTGAAACACCTAACTTGACGACAAACTATAATACAGTAGTTTTTGCACATTAAAGCTTACGAGAAAATGCACAGGAACCATTTTTCTCTTCTAAAACACCTAACTGGACGACAAACTATAATACAGTAACCCTTGCACACTAAACCTTACGACAAAATGCACAGAATCCTTTCCAAAACACCGAACTTGACGACGAACTATGACACAGTAACCCTTGTGTGTTTCTGATGTTTTTACAAGCTCACTATGTTCCTTTAAAACACACTGGACTACTGTAGTTTGGTTAAAAGGTGCAGACAATGATAGAACTACAGTAATCCTGGTTAAGAAAACACTAAAATTCACGACAAAATGCACAAACTACAGAACTCCTTGCACACTAAACTTTACCGCAAAATGCCAATATCCTCTTTACGAAACACCAAACTTGACGCCAAACTACAGAAACCCTTGTGCACTAAACCTTACGACAAAATGCACAGGAACCACACCGAATTTGTCTCAAAACGTCATTATTTCTGTTGTCTTATGCTTAAAGTTCAATCAAATTCATCAAACACCAAAATTTTGTGTCGCAAGAAGAAAAATTGAGAACAACAAAAAGATGACATATTGAAATTTTTCCAATTAATATTTCTTGGCCAGAAAAATACGAGAAAAACGAACAAAAGAAATTCTACCTTGCCAATTTTTGAGCCCAAATCCATTCCTCTTTTTGGTGGAACGAGTCCTCGTCGATGCTCGCTGTTGAGCTGCGCATTATCGATTGAATAAAATGCACCTACTAAAGTAACCCTAAATAATCAATATTTTGACACTTTTAAGAGTTGAAAACTGACAGGAGAACGAAAGCAAAAAATAAGTGGAACCATCAAAAATTGGGGTGCTGTTTCATTTCTTCATCTCTCTGATATCTCTGCACCCTCCTCATATTACACACTATTTTCGGGGGTAAAACAGCTGCTTCATTTTTTGAATGTTATCACTATGTATGTTTCTCTTTTCTTCTTTTCGTGGTCCGCCCACGAGAGAGGACCTCCAACAAGGTCGAGAAGAGATCGATGGGTCTTGAATGGAAAAGGAGAGGATTACTGTAGGATATTGGTGTGTCCCTTTGAATAGTAGAGGGTTACTGTCTATTTCAGTTGAATTCAAAGGGAGAGACTTCAATAGCAAAAAGGAGAAAATGTTGCATAGTCCAAGAGAACTACACGAGGTGCTGGATCTTGAATGGAGAAATCAGAGGAGTACTGTAGGTTAGTCATGAACCTGCGCCTTTAAAAGTGGTCTCAATGGGGTTTCCTATTGTTCCTTTAAAAATGAACCATACTACTAGAGCCAGATTTAAAGGGACATACCTGAGAGGTTTTTCATAGTCCGAGAGAGGGTCCCGACTGGAAAAATGAACAAACAACAGTAACCCTTGCACATTGAACCTTACGATAAAATGCACAGAGGCCATTTTTCTGTACTTAAAACACAAAACTTGACGAAATATTACAGTACACCTTGCACACTAAACTTTACGACAAAATGCACAGAAATCTTTTCAAAACACCGAACCTGACGACAAACTATAATACAGTAACCCTTGTGCATTGAAATTTACGACAAAATGCACAGAAATCTTTCCAAAACACCTAACCTGACGGCAAACTATAACACAGTAAACACCCTTGTGCATTAAACTTTATGACAAAAAATTGGCGTGCACCTTTAAGTTACCTACTGTGGTTACAATAAAATTATGGAAATTTTTCTAGTTACCATGTTCCTTTAAAACAGGCTGGTCACTTTGAGACCTTTTCTTTATGTAGTCCGAGAGAACTACATGAATTCTTGGTCCCGACTGGAAAAATCAACTCACATATCATGCCGCGCGAATCGAAACATTCAAAATCTGCAAACCAAGTATTTTTTTGTTGTGTTTTTTAGAATGACAAAAAATACACGCATAAACAAAAGAAAATGAAATTGAATACATTCACATATAATATATTATATATATTTTCGCATGTTTTGTGTGCTATGACTGAGAAAAAAGAATAATAGGACCCCAGGATAAAATAATGAGAAAAGTGTCAAAGATGAGAAAATAATTGCGAAAATTCCATTTTTTTCCCAGCGAAAATTGATTATTTTTCTCCTGGCACAACAATGAGCGTTTAATCCAATTCTGAAAATCTGGACGAAATGAGATGGGTGGGTGCAGAAAGAATAAGACACCTTGTTTTTGTAGACCAAAAAAAAAATGTAATTATTTGTATATGTATATAATTGAAAACCGGATTACTGTGGGGTATAAAGCTCAAGAAAACACACAAATATATATAATGGGAATCGCAACACAGTTACACACAAGCAAGCGTGGTGTAGTGGTTAGCGCGCGCGTCTCTCGTCCACGCGACCCGGGTTCCAACCCGCATAGGTCATGCAATTTTTTATTTGTTACAGAAAATGGCAGAAACTCCAAAAAAGATGAAGATATGAAAAATGAGAACATCATAAAATAATTAATTAAGCTTACGGCATAGCTAATCTTCCATGTCAAGTTCTTCATGTCAAACAGCAAAAAAAGGAATATATATGGATATGCGTAAACAATTCTCCAAAAAGGATAAAACGGATCATTTATTTGGGATTTGAAATGGAAGTGACAGATTTAAGAGAAAGATACGTTTTTTTTAGTAATGAAACATCCAGTGAGGATTGTATTAGGTCGACTTGCCCCCTTCATTTCCTTCATCTTTGAGCAAAACATCTCGTTGAGCCTTGTATAGATATTTGATCGATTCATTTGCATGAATATCCCATCGAGTACGATATGGTCTATCCATATATCTTGGTTGCGTTGTTATGTGAATTAATAGACATTTTTCACCGAATCTTTTTTGAATTCTTTCCCAAACTGATACTTCTGATGAATGCAGTGTTGAATATACATTCTCGATTGGAATTTGCTTTGAAGTTCCACTCATTAGAATTTGTGCAATTCCAAATGATAGTTCATCTTTTGTCATCACTACATTCGCAAATTTCTTGATTTTCGATTCAGCAGATCGTTTGTTGACCAACTTCAAACTTCTCTTCGCATATTTCCAACGTTGATGAAAAATCTCTTGATAACGATCAGCAGCAATATTCAAACTCTGTTCATACTCCAATAGTCCACATTTTTCGAGAAGATCTGCAAAAATTGATGAGGGCTATGTATCAAAGAAGTAAGAGGATTCTCCTTCTCAGTTTTGTGATATTCCAACACTCCATTTTCAACAGTTCATTTTTTAACATCTCTATATTTCCAACTAATAGGTACAATATTTAGTTCTACTAATAACTGAAAAAAAAATTGTTAAAGGAAGAGTACGGGAGTTGGCAAGTTGCTCTTAAGAGCATAACTATGCAAAATATTGAACCAAAGGGATCTATTTGAGCAGAGTTATGACTAATTAACCAACAGTATACCAACTGTATTCCGTATACAGTTAAGTCTGATACCCATATTTTTATGAGTAATTTTCTAGTTTTGAGATTATGTTATGAATCATAAACTTTGTTAAAACTAGGACTTGAATCAGCTTTCGGAGCACATTGATGGCTCTAAATTTGTATCCAGATAAGAATAATAAATATACTTTATTTCCCAAAACACCTTTTTTTTTATTCTTTTGTCCTTTGAGTTTTATTTGTGTTGTTTAGATGGGTAAATATTTGCATAGTGTGGAGTGTTAATTACCACAGTATGCTAAACTATAATGCGATTTTGAAAGCGAAAAAAAACTTCCAAAACTTTTGAGATATCTTGTAAAAACATTTCCCAAATGAATTTTTCAATAAGTTTTCTTAAACATTTTCCACTTATTGGAATAGAACAAAATGTTATACCTAATACTTGAAAATATAGTGAAATTTTCAAAATGAACTGTCAAGTTGAATAGAGGTGTTGGGATATCACAAAATATTTCTAGCACATTGATAGCTCTAAATTTGTACCAAGATAAGAATAATAAGTACACTCTACTTCCCATAACACCTTTTCTTGTAGTTTTGTCATTTAGGTTGTTTAGAAGAGTGAATATTAGTAGAGGTACTAGAGAACAACAATAACACATAGTGTTAATTACCATAGTATGCTAAACTATTATGCAATTCTCAAAGCTGAAAAAACGAAGAGATAAAAACGAAAAACATGCAGAACTCAAAAAATATATGTCAGATTACAATCGCTGCTATTGGGTTACTGTAGTTTTGGTTTTTGAACAGGAACAATTTCAAGAACCAGAAATTTATAAATTGTGATGATAAGTTGACCTATGGGGTTATTCGACACGTGGATTTTAGTTCTGATATCAAAACCAATCAAAAATCCCATTTGAATCAAAAAAAATATGACATTATCAATAGAGCGCGTGTTACCGATTTAATTTTAACTTATAAATCGCATTTTTTGTCGTTTTTTTATTAAAGATTTATTAGATATATCATTACAAAAAACATGAGGTGTTCATGGGTTCAAAAAAAAGGGTTCAGTTGATGAAATCATACAATCGATTTAGTATAACCTTCAAAAAACTAGTCATATGATGACGTCATGGAAGAAGCCAAATAAAATAGGGTAAAAAGTAGGAATCGTGTATTTGGCTTCTTCGAAAAACTCCCATTGAAGATTGTACTAGGTCGAAGAAGTGCTTTCATTTTTAACCAACTTGCCCTCTTCATTCTCCTCATCTTTGAGCAAAACATCTCGTTGAGCCTTGTATAGATATTTGATCGATTCATTTGCATGAATATTCCATCGAGTACGATATGGTCTATCCATATATCTTGGTTGCGTTGTTACGTGTACTAATAGACATTTTTCACCGAATCTTTTCTGAATTCTTTCCCAAACTGATACTTCTGATGAATGCAGTGTTGAATATACATTCTCGATTGGAATTTGCTTTGAAGTTCCACTTATTAGAATTTGTGCAATTCCAAATGATAGTTCATCTTTTGTCATCACTACATTCGCAAATTTCTTGATTTTCGATTCAGCAGATCGTTTGTTGACCAGCTTCAAACATCTCTTCGCATATTTCCAACGTTGATGAAAAATCTCTTGATAACGATCAGCAGCAATATTCAAACTCTGTTCATACTCCAATAGTCCACATTTTTCGAGAAGATCTGCAAAAATTGATGAGGGCTATGTATCAAAGAAGTAAGAGGATTCTCCTTCTCAGTTTTATTTGGTCTTTATGGCCAACTGAATCGAACTTGGCAGTTTTCAAAACCCCATTCTCACCACGAGACAGCATCGATTTCCCATTTTTCCCACTTTTATTGTATAATTGTTTCAGTGCATTAAATTTGGATGCATATTCTCTCATCACATCTGTTTCATCGTTCAATACATCTTCAATATTAACCATTTCTCCTTGTTGCCAAAGGTTATTTTGAAAATTAGCTTTCGCCAGTATACGCGATACCAATAACCATAACCATTGTATACTTCCATTCATATTCGGGAGCTATAAAAAATGATAATGATATCGATAATTTTGAAAACAAAACTCACCAGCATCCGAACTTCAGCAAGACAATTCCTAGCCAACATTGTTATTTCCTCAACATCCCAAACGAACACAATATCATAGTGCTCTTCCGAATCCGTCGATAACTTTGCTCTTCTACCCAGATCTCTCACAATTTTTTCAACGTTATATCCATGCATTTTGGCACTTTCCAAACATGACTCTTTTTCAAGGTAAGCTGACATATCAACACGGTTCAAATTCATGTTGTTAATAGATTCAAGATACTGATTAACTTGTCCAATAAATGGCACCGTGGTTGTTGGGTTCACAGCGGAGCAGTAGATTTGGGGAAAACGGTTACCGTTTTCATCAAAAAAATATCGCATCATTATGTTTTATGATTTCTGAAAAAAAATTGTTTAAAAGGTAAATGTGACTGAGCAAATGTATAGGAAAAATGAGAAATAAAGTGAGATCTCTAACCCCGCCCACTTTCTTTGAAAGAGTAAATAATGGGTGAGATACATAGTGCTAATTACCATGCTATCCTACACAACACTTATTATCCCGAGAACAGGCTCCCTAATTATTTGTTGTATGTTGTCAAAAAATGAAGGTTGAAAAAAAACACCAAGGTTATGGTACACATTTTGAACAGATATGCTATATTTTAAAATAAAGCATATTTGTGGTATTTGGACTAGTAACACAATTTTGTACGACTGATCTGATCAACTTCTTTGTAGAATTAATGGCAGTTTGTTACATGGATTACGCAGAATATTCATTTGTGAATTGAATGGTGGTGGTCCGAACATGGGGATATTTTGACAAGTAAATAATGGGTGAGGTGCTAGAGATTATACATAGTGCTAATTACCATGCTATCCTACACAACACTTATTAAATGAAGATTGATTTTTTGAAGAAATGGACATGGAAAATAGGAAAATAACCCAAATAATCTGTACATATAGATAGTTTTCAAAATCAAGGAAAAACTTGTCGATGATTCTTTGTAACATTATTCAAAAATTGTTTAATTTCGAAACTAAAATGGTAGCTTGGTTTCCATGTGAATGAATTTGAATTCCAGAACTCTTTTTTTTTTAATATTTTGTTTTTTTTTCACTCGATTACCACGAGACAGCATCGATTTCCCATTTTTCCCACTTTTATTGTATAATTGTTTCAGTGCATTAAATTTGGATGCATATTCTCTCATCACATCTGTTTCATCGTTCAATACATCTTCA
>LR550614.1:0-10725 GCA_900536415.3 Caenorhabditis sp. 38 MB-2015 | reverse complement strand
TCAGAGGTACCCAAGGGTTTCTGAGGGTTCCTGAGGGTTCTCAGGAGTACCCAAGGGTTTCTCAGAAGCAACCAAGAATTTCCAAGGGTTCCCCAGGGTACCTGAAGATCCTTATGGGTACCTGAGGGTTTTTGAGGGGTCCCAGAGGTACCTGAGGATTTTCAAGGGTACCCGATGGTTTCTGAAGATCCTCATGGGTACCTGAGGGTTACCCGAGGTACCCAAGGGTTTTTGTGGGTTCCCAAGATTACCTTAGAGTTCTCAGAGGTACCCAAGGGTTTCTGAGGGTTCCTGAGGGTTCTCAGGAGTACCCAAGGGTTTCTCAGAAGCAACCAAGAATTTCCAAGGGTTCCCGAGGGTTCCTGAAGATCCTTATGGGTACCTGAGGGTTTTTGAGGGGTCCCAGAGGTACCTGAGGATTTTCAAGGGTACCCCATGGTTTCTGAAGATCCTCATGGGTACTTGAGGGTTACCCGAGGTACCCAAGGGTTTTTGTGGGTTCCCAAGATTACCTTAGAGTTCTCAGAGGTACCCAAGGGTTTCTGAGGGTTCCTAAGGGTTCTCAGGAGAACCCAAGGGTTTCTCAGAAGCAACCAAGAATTTCCAAGGGTTCCCCAGGGATCTGAAGATCCTTATGGGTACCTGAGGGTTTTTTAAGGGTCCCAGAGGTACCTGAGGATTTTCAAGGGTACCCGATGGTTTCTGAAGATCCTCATGGGTACCTGAGGGTTACCCGAGGTACCCAAGGGTTTTTGTGGGTTCCCAAGATTACCTTAAAGTTTTCAGAGGTACCCAAGGGTTTCTGAGGGTTCCTGAGGGTTCTCAGGAGTACCCAAGGGTTTCTCAGAAGCAACCAAGAATTTCCAAGGGTTCCCCAGGGTACCTGAAGATCCTTATGGGTACCTGAGGGTTTTTGAGGGGTCCCAGAGGTACCTGAGGATTTTCAAGGGTACCCGATGGTTTCTGAAGATCCTCATGGGTACCTGAGGGTTACCCGAGGTACCCAAGGGTTTTTGTGGGTTCCCAAGATTACCTTAGAGTTCTCAGAGGTACCCAAGGGTTTCTGAGGGTTCCTGAGGGTTCTCAGGAGTACCCAAGGGTTTCTCAGAAGCAACCAAGAATTTCCAAGGGTTCCCGAGGGTTCCTGAAGATCCTTATGGGTACCTGAGGGTTTTTGAGGGGTCCCAGAGGTACCTGAGGATTTTCAAGGGTACCCCATGGTTTCTGAAGATCCTCATGGGTACTTGAGGGTTACCCGAGGTACCCAAGGGTTTTTGTGGGTTCCCAAGATTACCTTAGAGTTCTCAGAGGTACCCAAGGGTTTCTGAGGGTTCCTGAGGGTTCTCAGGAGTACCCAAGGGTTTCTCAGAAGCAACCAAGAATTTCCAAGGGTTCCCGAGGGTTCCTGAAGATCCTTATGGGTACCTGAGGGTTACCCGAGGTACCCAAGGATTTTTGAAGGTTCCCGAGGGTACCCGAGGGTTTTCGAAGGATGTCCAAGGGTTCTCGATAACTCCTAGGAGTACCCAAGGGTTTCTAAGGGTTCTTGAAGGTACCTAAAATATCTCAGGATTAGGGGTTCCCGAAGGGTTTTCAGGAAGTACCCAAATGTTTTTGTGGGTTCCCAGGGGTACCCAGGGTTTCCGAAGGATGTTCAAAGGGTCCCAATACTTCCCAAGATTACCTGAGGGTTCTCAGGGGTACCCAAGGGTTTCTGAGGGTTCTCAAGGTTACCCCGGGTTTCCGAAGGATGTCCAAGAGTTTCCAATAATTCCCAGGTTTACCGGAAGGTTCTCAGGGGTACCCAAGGTATTCGGACGGTTGCCAGGAGTTTTTGAGAGTTTCTGAGGTCCTGATCTTGGTTCTGGTCCTGGTTCGATGATTTGTTTACTGACCATGATAGTGGATTTTAATTGTCAAAATTTTAATTATCCAATTTTTGAAACATATTTCGAACAAGAAAATAAAAACTACATTTTCGGATTAATTTTCCTGGTCCTGGTCCTGGTCCTGGTCCTGGTCCTGGTCCTGGTCCTGGTCCTGGTCCTGGTCCTGGTCCTGGTCCTGGTCCTGGTCCTGAGATTTTCCAGAAGTCTTATGTCCTCACTCTGGTCCTGTTCCTGGTTTCCAAGGGTACCCTAGGGGTTCCTGAGGGTACCCAAGAGGGTTTGGCTTTTTTTGGAGTGGGCGTTTAGGCCCGGCCGATGGGTCTCTGAGGGTTCTCCTGGGTCCTGAAGGGTCCTACGAGGTTCCAAAAGTTCCCAAGAGTTCTCCAGGGTTATTAGGAGAATCTGAGGGTTCCAAAGGGTTTTTGAAGGTTTCTGAGGATCCCATGGAGTTCCAGAGGTACCCTAGGGTTCCAAGTCTGGAGTTCAAAGCTGAAACTCCAGAAATGGAGCGCTAATTCAACACAAAATGCAATGAAAAAGGGTTTATTAACCGAATGGAAGATATTCCACTTTAGTGATCACGAATCTTCCATCGTCTTTCTTCTCCAAACGGAAAATGTGCATCGTAATTCCCCGCCAGTCATACGTTCTCACAATCACCATATTTCGATTGTTCGTACTTTTGAAATACGCAATTTGTCGGAACGGGAACATTATCTCTTGAAAGCGTCTCCTTATTTCAAGCCTGAATTCATCTGCAACACAAAAAATAAATGGGGGGGATGGCTCAACGAATACATCACCTTCTACGTTGCGCCAGCCATATTCAGAGTAGTGGAAGTTGGGGTCGACGAACTGGTAGAACGAGCCAACTCTGTCTGCTTGAATGGCTTTGGCCCATGCATTTCGGAAGTTGAAGAAAATGTTCAGCGCTTCATCATAGGCCAATTGTTTTGAATCGGCCGCCTGGCCTATAACAACAAGGCAAACTAGGAATAGTTTGAAGAACATTGTTGAGAATAATGGTTGGGGGATGGGGTTATATAGGGGGGGGGCCGTTATATGATTCGATTAGGGTTGATTTCTTGGTAAACCAAGAAATCGAAACGCCCCCTTGTCATGGTTTGGTTGTTTTTGGAGTGGGCGTTTGGGCCCGGCCTGTCACGTACTGTGATGTCCTTTATAGGTTGACAAGGGTCATTCAAGGTTGGCTTTTTAAGGGCTCTCAAGAGTCCCACGGGTTCCCGACGGTTTCCAAGGTTGCCAAGGGTTCCTTAAAGATCTTAGGGTTCCAGAAGACTTCTGAAGGGTTCCCAGGGTTCTCCAGGGGTTCAAAAGGGTTCACAAGAGTTCAAAAGGGTTCTGAAAGGTTCTTAGGGGATACCCAAGAATTCTCAACGATACCCAATGGTTTCTGAGATTTTCTAAAGGTTCTCAAGGAGTTTCGCAGGTTTCTGAGGGTTCCCGAAGGTTCCGAAAAGCTCACATAACTTCTAAACGGTTCTCAAAAGTACCCAAAAGTTCTCAAGGGTTTCACTGGGTTCCCTAGGGTTCTCATGAGACCCACGGGTTCCCGAGGGTTCCCCAGGGTTCCCCAGGGTTCTTAACGGTTTCTAAGCGTTTCCAAATGTTCCTAACAGTTCGTATGTGTTCCCAAGAGACTCTGAGGGCCCTCCGAGGGACCTGAGGGTTCCCGAGGGTTCCCTAGGGTTCAAAATTGGTTCCTAACGTTTCTAAGCGTTTTGAATGGTTCAAAAGAGTTCTTAAATATCCAGTTTTTGGTTGCTACGCAGTGAAAATAGGTGCGCGACTGATACGTAGCCAGAATTTTAGAAGAATTTAGTGCTCGAAACCAGAAAATTCAAAATCAGCATAATTTTCTGGTTCGAAAAACACACAATAAGGGTATATTTCGAGAAATTTTATTTTTGGTCGCTACGCAGTGAAATTAGATGCGTGATTGATACGTAGCCAGATTTTTGATACGTAGCCATTGATACGTAACATGAGCATCGTGGAGCACAAACAACTCAAACTCCCAAAACACCATCTCTCCAAGAATATCATCAAAATGCTCCTGAAAAAACACTTCTGAATCTTTGAAAGCTACAGTAACCCTAGCTTATCTGGAGGTCCCAAGTGTTATTGATTAGTTGGAGCAAGTCCTGTTTTGAGCCAGGTTTTTCTTGTGCTCGGGGGCTTCTGGTTTGGCCAAATAATCAGCTAGGATAATTTGACATTTCTCGATTTTCATCCTTATTTCGTTCTGAAAAAAGAGCAAAAATTGTGCTCATCTTGATGAACGGAGTTAATTTTATGCTCATTTTTATGAGCTCATAAAACTCACAATGGAGCTCATTTTGTGCTCATTTTCATGAGCCAGGTTTGAGCTCACAAAATTCACAAAAGAGCGCATTTTTAGGGATTATGGGAAGACACAAATGGAGCAACAAAATTGGTTTATTAAAAATCTTCAAATCGCCTCAATTTTCTTAATTTTATAACCTCCGAGGACTTTGAAATCGCGAACCAAGATGAAAATTCGGAGAAGTCTTCGCTCCAAATCATAGGATTTGACTAAAATCTCATCCTGAGCATGATATCCGGCTCTCAAATGCACATTGAAGACGATTTTGCGCACCGGAGTGTTTGCCAAGATCCCGAAGAATTGGACTGAAATTCTAGATTTGAAAGAGGCCATATTTAAGAACTCAAAATTACCTGCTCCAAGAGCTTGTCCATTTTCAAAATACTGGAAATCATTAGTAAAGTAGCGAGTCATATTCTCGACTCCTGATGCCAAATAGGTGTCGATGAAGGCTCTTCTGAATCCGAGAGCTTCAGAAATTGGAAAAGTGTGAGCTGACATGATAGCAAATAATGATTTTTGTGGAATATTTTGGGGGAGAATACAGGGGGAATCGATCGATGATTTGATTATGATAATCAGTTTTTTACGATTTTTTATTGTGGTTGGTGCTTGGTACCATTTTTAGTGGAATAGGCCTAAAATTGGGGCCTATTAGGCCTGAAATTGGAGCCTATTAGGCCTCAAATCGAAAAAAGCCTATTAGGCCTAAATTCGGAGCCTTTTAGGACTGAAATCGGAGCCTATTAAGCCTAATATCTGAGCCTATTAGGCCTTAAATCTGAGCCTATTAGGCCTAAAATCTGAGCATATTAGGCCTAACATCTGAGCCTATTAGGCCTTAAATCTGAGCCTATTAGGCCTAAAATCTGAGCATATTAGGCCTAACATCTGAGCCTATTAGGCCTTAAATCTGAGCCTATTAGGCCTAAAATCTGAGCATATTAGGCCTGAATTCGGAGCCTATTAGGCCTAAATTCGGAGCCTAGAGTGGAAAATTTGAGTTTAAGGTCTAATATCTGGGCTTACGGGCTTACGGCCTATTAGGCCTAAAATCTGAGCATATTAGGCCTAACATCTGAGCCTATTAGGCCCTAAATCTGAGCCTATTAGGCCTAAAATCTGAGCATATTAGGCCTAACATCTGAGCCTATTAGGCCTTAAATCTGAGCCTATTAGGCCTAAAATCTGAGCATATTAGGCCTGAATTCGGAGCCTATTAGGCCTAAATNTAAATCTGAGCCTATTAGGCCTAAAATCTGAGCATATTAGGCCTAACATCTGAGCCTATTAGGCCTTAAATCTGAGCCTATTAGGCCTAAAATCTGAGCATATTAGGCCTGAATTCGGAGCCTATTAGGCCTAAATTCGGAGCCTAGAGTGAAAAATTTGAGTTTAAGGTCTAATATCTGGGCTTACGGGCTTACGGGCTTACGGCTTATTAGGCCTAAAATCAGAGCATATTAGGCCTAAAACGGAACCTATTAGGCATAAAATCGGAACCTGAGGCTTGTTATCTGAACGTGAGGCCTATTATCTGGGTTTGCGGGCTTACGGGCTTACGGGCTTACGGGCTTACGGGCTTACGGGCTTACGGGCTTACGGGCTTACGGGCTTACGGGCTTACGGGCTTACGGGTTAAGTCGTATTCCTTGGAAGTATTAGTCAAAAATTGATAAAAGTACAGTAACCAGTGCCATAAATAACCATTTTGAACTCGGAGAATTAAAAAAAGTGTTAAAAAAAAGTCCACAATATTAGTTAAAGGAGCAAGGAAAAAAATACAGTAACCCTGATTGCTCGAAAGTACTGTAGAAAATAGGAATTTGAATCTGGAAATTGGTTCGAATGAACTTTGAACACGCGAACTTCGAAAAGAGCAAAAACCAAAATCCTATTAACAACTAATTGGGCTCAAAAGTATAGGACCAGAACCTGATCTGGCCAGACCTAGGCCCGCCAAAAGAGCCCTAGCTCTCCCTGCTCTTTTTGTGAAAACCAATTATGAACCAGTGAGCTACCAGGATTTTTGGATATATCCTGAATTACACCAAACTAGCTCCCAAAATTAATATCACCTTTCAAGGCCCCTTAGCTTTCAAAAAAGCACCGAAATATATGCAAAATATATATAAATATATCAATACTGATTATCATAATCGAATCATCAAACAATTCGCCCCTTCCCCTCCTAAAAATGTTCATTATCATCATGTCGCTTCCCCGAAACCCCATTTTCGCAACTTCAGAAGCTCTCGCTTTCAGAAGAGCCTTCATCGACACCTACTTTCAATCAGGAGCCAGAGAGCTCTCCAAATTCTTCACCCCTGATTTCAACTATTTTGAGAAGAGCATTTCCATGGGGACAGGTAATTTTTCCTTTATGAGAACCTTAAAAAATGAGCTAACCTAAAATTTCAGTTGGTTTCTTCTTGCTCATTTCAAGAACCCCTATTCATGAAGTGATGTTCAATTTTTCGGTGAGAGCTGCTGATTGTGGACCAGGAGTTATTTTGGTGAATTCGTATGATCATGAGACGAGACTCATTCGAGTTTTCACTTTGATTCGGGATGATACGGTACGAGGAGGTTATAAAATTAAGAGAATTGAGAGTTTATGAGATTATTCACATAATAAATATCACCTTTGTTACAGTACATTTTACGTGCGTTGCGGTCGTGCGTCGCGTATTATACTACAGTAATTGAACAAGTCATTTTTCAACACAGTACTAATTATTAGTGTTCGATTGAGCATGCGCTACGTATCAGCATAACATGCAATTTCACTGCGTAGCAACGAAGAATCAATATTTTGTAAAGTAGCCTTGTGGGATGTCTTTCGAACCAGAATTTTATGCTGATTTCAAAATTTTAGGTTCCAGGTCTTCAAATTAGCTCTGAATCTCACTACATATCAACCAAGCATGTAATTTCACTGCGTAGCAACCAAAAATCAATATTTCTTGTAGGGTGGCGATGTGAGGTGTTTTTCAAACCAGAATTTTATGCTGATTTCAAAATTTTAGGTTCCAGGTCTTCAAATTAGCTCTGAATCTCACTACGTATCAATCAAACATGCAATTTCACTGCGTAGCAACTGAAAATCAATCTTTCTGTAGGGTAGCCTTGTGAGGTGTCATTCGAACCAGAATTTTACGCTGATTGCAAAATTTTGGGTCTCAGGTCTTCAATTTGGCTCTAAATCTTGCTCCGTATCAACCATGCATGCAATTTCACTGCGTAGCAACGAAAATTCTTTTTTTTTTTCTTTAGGGTAGTCTTGTGGGATCTTTCAAACCAGAATTTTACGCTGATTTGAACTTTTCAACAATCGCTACGTATCAACCATACATGTATTTTCACTGCGTAGCAACCAAAAATCAATCTTTCTTTAGGGTAGCCTTGTGAGGTGTCTTTCGAACCAGAATTTTACGCTGATTGCAAAATTTTGGGTCTCAGGTCTTCAATTTGGCTCTAAATCTTGCTCCGTATCAACCATGCATGCAATTTCACTGCGTAGCAACGAAAATTCTTTTTTTTTTTCTTTAGGGTAGTCTTGTGGGATCTTTCAAACCAGAATTTTACGCTGATTTGAACTTTTCAACAATCGCTACGTATCAACCATACATGTATTTTCACTGCGTAATTTAACAAAACCACAAATAAAGTACTTAGATTTAACTTCCCATTTGTCCCCTTTGTATATTGTTATTTTTGGCCCCAAAAAAGGGTGTTACTTTTCCACCTGCGTCTCTTAATCTCTCCATGGTTCACAAAAACCACCCATATTAGTCATTTTACACTTTTTGTTCTGCTCCAAATCCAAATCAACGTCGCTAAAAATGGACCAAATTTTTGCCAACGCTCTCATGGTAGTTCACGTCTTGGAACATTTCGGAAATATTCTGGGTTTTCGAATGCCATGGGCTCCGCGAGCTCTGAGTGAGCAACAACGAGCCGAGATCCAAACGAGTTTGGCCAGATGTGAGCACATTTCACACGGGATAATGGAAAGAGCCGGATTTCCCTGGATGCTCAAGGATACGGCGATCGGCGTGCTGAACAATGTGAGGGAAAATCTGGAACATATGGAGAACGAGGAGCAATATTTGGTGAGTTTTTTTTTTTTAATTTTCTTTGAGCTGATAGTAAATAGTATTTTTTTGCAGGAGATAAATCATATTTTGCAAGCTGAGCTCAATTATTGGGAGGCAAAGATGCTCGAGCGAAACGAGAATTGGCAATTTTTCAATAATGATCTCGAGATTCATGAAGAGCGTTTTTTGAATGTGGTTCCGGTGAGAAGAAGACGAGACGCGAGAAGAGGATAATTTTGTGTAAATTTTTTGTTTGGGTACTATCTTGGTATGATCTGGGACCTTTATTCTGGTAACCCTTATTTTGGTACCTTTTTTTGGTACCTCTATTCTAGGACCTTGATTTTAGCACTCTGACTTCGGGGACCCATTTTTTAGTACCTTAATTTTGGAACCCTTATTTTAGGATCCTCGTTTTGGAACCCTTGCGATCCTTTTTCTAAGACCCCTATCCCGGAACCTATATTCTAGGACCTTCATCTTAGAACCCTTATTTTGGGACCTTTGATTTGAGACCCTTTTTATAGGATCTCAAATCTGGGACCCTCATTTTGGGACCCTTAATTTGTGACCTCAATTCTGAGATCCTCATTCTAGGACTTCCAATTTGAGACCCTTTTTTGATACCTTCATTCTAGAACCTTTATTTTAGGACTCTAACTTTGGGAACCCATATTCTAGTACCCTTATTTTGAAACTCTTGATCTGAGATCTTCAATTTGAGACATTTATTTTAATACCCTTTTTCGGTACCTTAATGTTGGGTCTCTCATTTTAGCACCCTAATACTAGGTTTCTCATTGTGAGGCCTTGATTTGAGGACCTTTATTTTAGGACCCTATTTTGGAACTATTTTTTTATGGGACTCTAATTTTGGAACCCATATTCTGGTACCTTCATTTTGGGACCCTTAATTTGGTACCTTTATTCTGGGACCCTCATTTTGGAACCCCTATACCAGGAAAGAACCTTTTTTTGAATTTTTGTTTTTAATATGATATAATAAATAGTTATTGGATATTCAAATATTGTATAGTGCCTAAATTCCACGTGTCAATTTTTTGAAATGTCAGAATTTTGGCGTCAAAATTCCACTTGGAAATTTTGAATTTTCAATGTTTGGCGACAAAAGTTCCACGTGGGAATATTTGACTGTAGATTACGGTAGTTCCTCCCCTCAAACTTCTAGACTACTGTACTTTGAAAGCTACAGTAACCCACTCAATGATCAGAATACAATATGAATAAACCTTTATTATCAATTACTTTGGAGTCATTTCCAATCTTTTGACCTGATATCCTCCCAAAAGTGCGCGATTTGGCTCCAAAGTGTAGAAATACAAAACATGCTCTTCATAGAAGCTCACATATAAATTCTTAGTAACATGATCAAAGTAGGACTGGCGATGTGGAACAAAGAAGAAGTAGACAGCATTGTAAGGAGCCAAATGGGTCAGGTATTGGTCTGGAAAATGGTGATTTTTTAGGGTTTAGAGCTAATTCTGGGGCTCAGGGTTCTTTGAGGAGAAGAGCATGATCTAGGGCTCTTTTAGATTTAGGGCATCGGGTTCTTTGAGATTTGGAGCAGGGTCTAGGGCTCTTTCTTACTAGATTTGGAGCATGATCTAGGGCTCTTTTTTTACTAGATTTGGAGCATGATCTAGTGTTCTATTTTACTAGATTTGGAGCAAGATCTAGGGCTCTTTTTTTACTAGATTTGGAGCATGATCTAGTGTTCTATTTTACTAGATTTGGAGCAAGATCTAGGGCTCTTTCTTACTAGATTTGGAGCATGATCTAGTGTTCTATTTTACTAGATTTGGAGCATGATCTAGGGCTCTTTCTTACTAGATTTGGAGCATGATCTAGGGCTCTTTCTTACTAGATTTGGAGCATGATCTAGGGCTCTTTTTTACTAGATTTGGAGCATGATCTAGGGCTCTTTTTTACTAGATTTGGAGCATGATCTAGGGCTCTTTTTTACTAGATTTGGAGCATGATCTAGGGCTCTTTCTTACTAGATTTGGAGCATGATCTAGGGCTCTTTTTTACTAGATTTGGAGCATGATCTAGGGCTCTTTTTTACTAGATTTGGAGCATGATCTAGGGCTCTTTTTTACTAGATTTGGAGCATGATCTAGCTCTTGGCTCTTGGCTCAAACTAACCTTTACTAAACACTCCACCCTCGGGACTGAAAGCCTTGAAATCATCAGCAAAATAAATCCGAATCCCATCGATACCCCTCTCCTTATATGCATCCCTAAACGCGGCTTCGAATAGATTTGTCTGCTCCGCGGCCAAAAATTCGAAATTCTCCTTTGGAGCACTGCTAGTGCTCTCAATTTCAGCACTAACATGGCTGGAAAC
>LR550608.1:0-37756 GCA_900536415.3 Caenorhabditis sp. 38 MB-2015 | reverse complement strand
TCGGTTGCCTCGGCAACAACTGGCGTGTCACCGTTCGAAGCTGTTTTTGGCAGAAAACCAAGAACTCCTGGGGAAAACAAATACAACACCAGGATTCCGATCTACGTGGACGCCGAAGACTACACCGAAAAGCTGAAACTCGAAATGCAATCAATTTGGAAATTCATTCAAGAGAAAACAACACACCAGAAAGACCGACAAGAAAGTCTCCACATGAAGAAGAACATCAAACATCGGGACATAAAGATCGGAGACTGGATATTCGTGGAAAGGAGCAAACCGAAGAACAAATTGAGTCCAAAACGAATAGGACCATTCAAAGTGGAAGGAGTGGATAAGTACAATGTGACGTACAAAACCGACCGGAGATCAGCCGTCGCCCACAAGAATCATGTGCGTATCTTCGAGAAAGTAGAAGATCAGGAGGATTCGTCGAGGTCGACTCAACTGAAAACCGAAGGTGGAAGCACAGACGAGCCCGTCAACAAAAGTGCAATGGGAGTCAACGAGCAGAACAACATCCAACCGCGGAGATCAACGAGAATTCGAGACAAAACTGTTAGATTTTTGGTTTAATTAATTGTTGTATTAGTTTTACTTTTAGTTTAAAAAGATCGAGAGACCGATCGTTAAAAAGTAACGGAGATGTGACACGTGCCTATAAAAGGGACGTGCTCGCACTCTCTTATCAGTTTAGTTAGATAAGTAGTCTCGGTCTTACCCTTCTATTCCAATAAATATAATGTAGTGTTTGGACTAGCATCGTATACATACGGGAGGATATAACATTTTCGAGAAAACTTACGTTGAAATTTTCCAAACTTTTCGAGGATCTTACTTTAAAAAATGTGCTCTTTCAGAGCAACTAAGATTTTTGAATCGGACTGAATCTGATTTTCATCAAGGACATAAACAGGTGCTTAGAATTGGGTCCAACCAAAACAAACAATTCGATTTTTGGACCCGATTCAGGAGAATTTGGTGAAAATGGGTCTTTTTTTCTGGAGTGCAATTTTATGCTGGACCCGATTTTTTAACAAACATTTCCTGGAGTATGTAAAAATCGGATTTTTTTTTGAACTCGATCAAAATGAGGCCTAGTCCAATTCAGGAGTACAAATTCTAAAATAGCTCACAAACTCTTTTTGTATTGGAATTAGTTCAAAATGTCACCTATGGTCTTGAACTTTAGGTTGAAATTTTTTAAATCAGGACAATGAAAATCACGTTTTGACAATTTATAATCATTCAAAAAGCTCTCCTAGACATAATATAAGGCCTTCGGCATGTCAAAAGAGCCCAGATTTCTCAAAATGCTCCAACTTCCAGCCATCGCATCCACCCTCCTGAACTACCCATATATCGATCAAAACCTGCCGGAATGGAACACTATAGCCTCAATAGGCTTTCTCATCGCACATGAAATTGGACATGCCTTCGATGCTCAATTATATTTTTTCAATCAATCCGCGCAGGCAATTTCAATGAGTGAAGAGATGAAAAATGAGTTTGAGCAACGGATCGATTGTATTATCAAGAAATATGACAAGTTTCGGTTTCCAGATGGGAGTTTTGTGAGTTACCATGTGCTCAATCTTGAGCTCAAGACTTCTAAATTTCAGTCCGACGGAACATTCACAAAAGAAGAAGATTCAGCAGACATGATTGGGTTCAATCTAGCTTATCGATTATTCAAAAAACTCGAAAAAAATCAGCAAAAAATACCTGGACTCGAGGATTTTACAGTGGAACAAACCTATTTTCAAAGATTAGCCTATGTATGTTCATTTAAATTACCCGAAAATCCTGCTGAAAATCCTTTTCTAGACATGGTGTGCTCCAGATCTGGATCAAGAATCGATAGAGTTCCAAAAAATAGATTCTCATAGTGCTAATAAATTTCGAGTCAATGGGATGATGTCAAACTCAGTGGAGTTTGCAAGAGCTTTTGGGTGTAAAATGGGAAGTCCGATGAATCCGGAAAAGAAGTGTACTTTGTTTAAATGAAGGTTTTGTTTTTCGTGGAAAAATACAAGGTTACTGTAATTTTCAACTCCTCTAATTCGAGCTAGGAGTCGAAGGGGATTTCCGTGACATCCTGAATTTTTTCAGAATAATTATAGCTCAATCCCGAAGGTATGTTATAACTATGCTCAAATAGGTCCGATTGTCCTCATTCTTGCACAAGTTTTGCTCAAAGGAATCAGAAAAATGCTTTGATTTTTGTATAACATCTGAAATTCAGGATAACTTCTAGAGTTCTAGATGTTTTCTAGAATCCTGTACGATTTCTAGAATCCTGGATATATTCTAGAATTCTGGATATATTATAGAATTCTGGATGACTTCTAGAATTCTGGATGACTTCTAGAAGTCTGGATAACTTCTTGAATTCTGGATGATTTTCAGAATCCTGGATGATTTCTAGAATTCTAGAAGTTATCCAGAATTCTGGATGACTTCTCAAATTCTGAATAACTTCTAGAACTCTAGATGACTTCTAGAATTCAGGATACTTCTGGAATTCTGGATAACTTCAAGAATTCTGGACGACTTTCAGATATCTAGATGACTTCTGGATGACTTCCAAAATTCTGGATGACTTCTATAAATCTGGATGACTTCTAGAATTCTGGATGAACTCGTAGATGACTTCTAGAAATCCCGAGGACTTCTAGAATTCTGAATAACTTCTTGAATTCTGAATGTCTTCTAGAATTCTGGATGATTTTTTGAATTCTGATTGACTTCTAGAATTCTGGATGATTTCTATAAATCTGGATAACTTCTAGAATTCTGGACAACTTTTAGAATTTTAAACGACTTCTAGAGTTCTGGATATTTTCTAGAACTCTGGATAACTTCTAGATTTCTAGACGACTTCTAGAAATCTAGATGACTTCTACAGTTGTAGATAACTTCTAAAATTCTGAATGACTCCTAGAATTTTGGATAACTTTTAGAATTCTGAATGACATGTGCTCCAGATTTGAGCTTCGGATCAATGAAGTTATTTTGAATTCAATGGATTCTGAATCCGAAAAATATGTATCCCTTTTTTAAATAAAAAAAAATAATTTATTAATTTATCTGATAAAAATAAGTGTATGCCTAACATTCGACGGTGCGGGACATGGGCAATAATTCCCATCCTTCCCGGGCGCTCCTCTCCGCCCATTCGGCCCATTCGCTCCCGGGTGCCCATTGCCTCCCGGCTTCCCACCAGCTCCCACTCTTCCCACAACTCCCGTCGAATAGCTGAACCCTGCCGGACCTTGTGCTCCTTGATATCCAATTCGTCCAGGCGGTCCGGGAGGTCCCTTTGTGTTCATAAATCGTTTGAAGTTATAACCAGGTGGGCCGATAGGGCCATCTGCTCCAGGATGGCCCGGGTGGCCCGGGTCACCAAGCGGGCCAGGTGGGCCAGGCTTTCCCACAACCGCCTTGATTGAAATGCCAGATATCCCATTACGACCAGCCGGGCCTGCCGGGCCATCAGGTCCAGGCGGCCCAGGTTTCCCAGGCGGGCATTTAGTGCACCCACCCGCCACAGCGACAGTCATTCCCGAAATCCCTTGCTGCCCATCCTCCCCATTGTGGCCCGCATGGCCCGGTCGGCCCTTCTTCCCGGGCCGCCCAGGGGGCCCAGCTGGACAAGCAGAAGATTTCGTCATACAATCCTTTTGACACATCTCGGCCGTCTGCTTCTTTTTCTCCTCTTTTCTCTCGTATCTCTGCGTCTCGGCTAGTTTACGTGCTGTCTCGCCGTTTTTTGAGGCCACCGAATTTTTGTCGATCGGGTAGATTGGGTAGTCTGAAAGCCGGGAAATGGGATGTCTGAAACTCGGGAGGGGAAAAAATGGGGGCTCACTTTCATACTGGATATAGCCTTCATCATGTTGGATGGGTTTCTCATGCGCAACTGTGGTGATGTATTTTCTGGAATTTTGATTTTAGATTGGGGAAATGGGACTTAAGAATCTGGAAATCAGAATTTCAGCTCAAAACCACAAATTCTGATTTTAGCTCGGCTCGAAAAAGAGCTCACAAATGGAGCACAAGAACTCAAAACTCTGGATAAATGATATGTGGTTTCAGAAATAGAAACTCCAGAATTCATAGAGCATCTGAATCTTTTTAGGGCTCCAGAATCCGACTTCACACATCTGACGTCAGTATGAGAGCTTTAAGAGTATGTAAATCCAAAAGCTAAGATTCTGAAGTACAACATTTCAGTATGTACTTCAGAATCTCAAAATATCTCATTTCAGATTCAAACTGAAGCCTCTGATACTTGGTATCAAGATTCTGGAGTGGAGCCTGAATCAGAAGCTCTTGGAGCACAAACCTCTTGATATCTTTTATGTGGTTTCAGAAATTTTATCCTCACAATCAGATTCCTTTGAGAATCTGGATTTTTGCTTTCTAGGACTTCAGAATCTTACTCCACATATATGAGCTCAAATTAAAAATTTCAAGAGCATCAAACTCGGATTCTAGACAAAATATCATAAATTCTGCACATCAGAGACCCGATCTTGAGCATTTTTTGGAGCACAAAAATCTGAAGCATAGCCCTTTTGAAATTCAGAATCTAGATGTCTTGAATTCCAGATTCACAAAAAATCATTGGTTTTCAGACTCTGGACTGGAACCTGAATCAGAAGCTCTTGGAGCACAAAACACTTCAATTTTCCAATCGTAGGGCTTCAGAATCTGAGAATCCCTTAACCCACCTCTTATCCCTCTTCTTCACCGATCGACTAATCCTCACATGGTCTCGCAACGAATTCATCTCACGCCACGCCTCATTCGCCGAGTACTGTAATTTCCTCATTTTTTCTCTTTAGTGATTTTTTTATGCTACAGTATACCTACCGTGAACTCAACCATCTCCACCGCAAATTCGCGCTTCAAATCTCGAATTTCAATCCAAATCCTGATCCAGAAATTGAGAAATACGGATAGGGTGAAAATCGAGAATAATAAAAACCATATCGATTTTTTGTACATTTTCAGACGCGCTATCTGAAAATATACTAAAAAATGCGCGGTTTTTATATGTTTGTTTTTTGGGGTGAAACCAACTGGTTAAGGGATAAGTGAAAACGGAAAAAAAGTAAAAATGTTACTTAATTTATTAGAAAGGGGTGGGGGGGGGTTAATTAGGGGATAACCGGTTTTTCTTGGGGATATGGTTTTTGTTGGTTTTTTTTTGGCTAGAGGGGGAAGGGGGTGTTTTGGGTTTGAATAAGGGATATGGAATCAGACTGGGCCGGATTTTTGAGCCTCGGATCATCCGAAGCGGGCCAGATGACTCAAAGAGGTCTCTGAATCAGGCTTCGATAGATTTTCGAATTCTGGTCAACATCATGTATTCAATTTTTGCTGAACGCAATTTTTGATGCGCCAATTTCAGCTCCACAGTTTTCAGCCAGAAAGTAAGAAAAACCTGTTCAAAAGCGATTTCGAGGGCTAGGGCCTATCTTTTAGAGTAATCTAGTATGAAAAAGAACACTGGAACATTTATTTTCTAAAACCCCAAAATTAGGCTAAAAATTTCAGAACATGGAAATCCTTTGCAAAAAAACAGAAAAACGGAATGAAAACAAGCCCACGTAATATTTTCACGTGTTTTATTATTATTTTTGTCTGCCAGTTTTTCATTTCATTTTTGCGTAGAAAAAAAATAAAATTTTGCTGAAAATGCTCTAATTTTTCATTTTTAAACGAAACAAACTTTCTAGATATTTTCAGGACAAAAGTTAGCCTATAATACAGTATACCATCCCATTTTTGTTGGTTTCTGATGGTTTTTCGAGCATTTTTTGTATTTTCAGTGTTAATTTCAAGGCTGAAAATTGCGTATTGAGGATTGCAAAAGAGGATAAACCAGGATAACTAAGTCTAAAACTACAAGAACTGTAATTACAGCAACTGCTATAATTGTCTCTATAAGAAATTGATAAGATTCGGAGCCAATTCAAGAGCTCAAAAAACTCACATTTCTCGTTCTGTCATTTCTTCTAAAAATGGGTGACAATTGGAGAAATGTGCATAGTCTTGGATTTTTTAATATCAATACTTGAAAGCAGAAAAATTACTGTCACAATAACCGAGGCCGGAAAGAACTCTGATTTTGAATAAGTCGAGTCACCAAATTTTTCTAATGCAGCGGCCAAAGTTATACATCAATAATCAGGATCATAAATTTTTATCAAAACAATGGACTTCTTCTCCGGATTCATCGGACTTCCCATTTTACACCCAAAAGCTCTTGCAAAATCCACTGAATTCGACATTATCCCATTGACCCGAAACTTGGCAGCACTGTGAACATATTTTTTTTTGTTGCATGATTTTATTTCCATTCAAAGCTACACGACAGTAATGCTACAAAAATTTCTCAATTTTAACAAAACTTCTTTTTTTGCTTACATGTCCCATTCTTAGAAAATAATTCTGTTACACTGTATATTTTTCAAGTCCAGGTAATTTTTGCTGTTTTTTGGCTTGTTTTTTGAATAATCGATAAGCCAGGTTGGAACCAATCATATCTGCTGAATCTTCCTGTTTTGTGAAATCTCCGTTAGACTGGAAATGTCAATAATTTTCAGGTTATTAATTCAGAAACTCACAAAACTGCCATCTGGAAATTGAAACTTGCTATATTTCTTGATAATACAATCAAATCGCTGATTGATTCCATTTTTCATCGCTTCACTCATTGGAATTGTCTTCAAAAGATCATTATCAAAAACATTTAGAGCATCAAAAGAGTGCCCGATTTCATGTCCAATAATATATCCAAGATGAGCAATTGTGCTCCATTCCGGTAAATTTTCATCGATGAATGGGAAAGTCAAAAAAAAACGGAGCAACAGCTAGAAAAAAGCTAGAAATTTTGACCCAAAAAAAAACTCACAAACTCGGTGTGAACCTAAGAAGAAATTAGCATCATTTTTAATTGGAGAACCTGAATAGGTGATAGATTCTCTTCTAGCCACCCTTAGGAATGTCTCTTCACTATTCATTTTGAGAATATTCCGAACAAGTGTCAAATATGACTGATCTTCCACTTTTTGCTCTTTTTCAATTCGACCATACATCCTGTCAATGTTGCTCACATCTTTGTGCTCATCTGGAATCCCTATCGATGATTTGATAGCGCTCAGTTCTTCTTTCAGAAGGATTTTCAGATTCTGATCCATCCAAGTATTTTCATCCAACATTTCATTAAGCACAACTTTGAGTTCTTCAAACATCTGATTCGCTCTCTCAATATTCTTAGATTTCACAAAGTTCTTAATGAATATCATAGCCAAAGTGCCAGGGAATCATTTCTCCGAATTCTGAAAATTAAGTCCAGGTTGCTGAATAGTGTTTTAAACTTACCAGAAAACAGGCCTCTCCTGGAGTATTCGCACCAACTGAAAACATTAATTTAGAATTTTGATCAAATTCTGATCAATATTTTGGGCTCGATTTAGGAAAACGCGAAATTAATATAACCAGGTCCATTTTTCGGATCTGATTCTCACCAAGCCAAGTTCGATTTATGAGGGTCCCAAACTCTAGTAACCAGTGTTCCGAATCGGGCGGATTGACGGATAAGTTCACGGAACAAAAGATCCACAGTCAAATATTTGAACACAAGATGATTCCCAGAGTAATCCATTCTTTTTCTTCTTGTTTTTTTTGACCGAGTGATACTGGATCCCAACTCAAGTCAAATCAAATTTTGGACCAACTGATCTACCCGGATTGGACCCATTTTAATTCGGCACGACAAGTTTCAATCCGGATCATGATCCGATCCGATTTTGATCCGATCCATTCAATCCGGGTCCATGTTTCGATCCGAACCGATCCATTTTCGATCCGGATCGGAACGAAAAAATAATTGGAAAATATTGTGACGTGAAAATCAGTTTTTAAAATTCATTTCTACTTTTTAATTCGTTGCATTTTTTACATCGTGAATTTAATTTAACCAATAATCCGGTTGATGATCGGATCAGAATCGGATCGAGCTACGATCCGGATCAAATGAAACGGATCAATAACGGATCGGGTCGTGATCCGGGAAAATTTTTTTTCAACCAAATGGAATTGGATAATGATCCGGGTCGTTCTGAAACGGATCGAGCGTCTGATTTTACAGAACTGGTTTTCTTGATACCGCTAAACTTTTTCAAGAGCACACATGTTTTTCTCCCGTATCTACTAAAGATTTTTGGACCAACACTGAGACCGGATCATGGCATTTTTTTAGTACCGAATCCGATTTGCACGATCCGGATCGGAACCCTGCTAGTAACCCAATTTCTCTCACCATTTCCTTGTAAAAATCCTTGCAATTTCTTCTTCCATTTTTCATGCAAACATTCTTTGACCTTCTTCAAACCCATTTCGGCCACAAATTTTTCGAGCTCAAAATCAATTTTTTTCCAATTTTTGTCAATTTTTCTGTCTCACCAGAATTATTTCATTGAAATATGCAGCGATTATCCAATTTTCCACATCATCTCGATTTTGCTCCGGTAACAATTCGGGAATATATTTTTCAAAGTTGATAAATTTGATGTTATACGGAATATCACCTATTTTTCCAAATTTTGTTGTTTTCAATGCGAAAAATGAGGAAAAGTGCGAGTTTGTTTGAATTTGGGCGGAATGTTATATCATTCTTGACAAGTCCAGTATTGATTGGTTCAATTTTCGACATCTCAATGAGGATTTCTGTCAAATCTTCACTTTTCCAAACATCCTCATTCAATTTCAAATCCTCTTTCGTCTTCAAACATTTATCCATAAAAATCATCGCAATTTTCTCAGATTTTGTTTCAGGTTGATAATTTCTCAAAAAATTGCCAAGAGAACCTCTACTTGCCATCATAATGTTAGCCGTTTCTGAGTCATATTGTTTATTTTTATCATAATTTCCACAAGAATATTCATAGAAATCATCACATGGGCTGACATCCGGTTTCATAAAAACCTTCATTCTTGCTCCAAGTTTCACACATTCTACGGTTTCACAAACTTCTGGCAATGGTTCTGTAGTTGTGCTCTTTTGAGTTGTAATTGTGCTCATTTCAGTTGTAGTTGTGCCCATTTCTGATATTGTTGTCCTTGAAGTTGTGCGAACTACCGGAGAAGTTCCCATTGTAAATGCTTCTGTAGCTCAATTCTCCTTTCTGAGCTTCTGATGATGATTGACGTAAAAGAGCATAAGCCAGAATAACTACAGTTAAAACTACAAGAACTGTAATTACAGCACTTGCTATCATTATGAAATTCCTCCTCTTTCTGGATATGGCTTTCAAATCTCTATAAGAATTCAATAAGATTCGGAGCCAATTCTAGGGCTCAAAAAACTCACCTTTCTCGCTCTGTTCTGAGGGTTTTTGAATCTCTGAAAACTTCGATATAAGGCATGCTTTTCATGCTCAAACTCAATTCAAAATCAAATTCTCAATTCAACAATTTCAAACTCAATTCAAAATCAAATTCTCTTTCTGTTTTTTGTACTCTGTCAGTTTTCGAATCTCTAGAAAAATACACTTGGATTCAGAGCCGGTTCCGTTGTTCAAAAAAATACTCACATTTCTCGTTCTGTCATTTTTTTCTGAAATGAGTAAGAATTGGAGAAATGTGCCCCCAATGGAAATTGTCACAGGTCGAACGTGAACTTTTTTTTTCACATTCTAGATTTGTCACTTCTTGAACCCGGAATGTCCCTGATTCTCAAAGATCTTTGACTTCAGAAGGCCGAAATAGATTTTCTTGTGAACTTGAAAAATTAGGTTCAACAAGTGAAGACTCTCAAACCTTTTCCAAACCCGAAAAAAAAACAATTTATTCCAACAAAGGACACTTCTTCACCGGATTCATCGGACTTCCCAATTTACACCCAAAAGCTCTTGCAAAATCCACTGAATTTGACATCATCCCATTCACCCGAAACATGTCAGCACTGTGATAATCTTCTTTTTGTGTCTTGATTGTTTTTTGATTCAAATCTACACGACAGTATTGCTAGAAAAACAATTCAACATGAAAAAAAAAACTATTTTTTTCTGCTCACATATGCCATTCTTAGAAAAAAGCTTCGTTCCACTGTGAGATATTCCAGTCCAGGTAGTTTTTGTTTTTTTTTGGCTAGTTTTTTGAATAATCGATAAGCCAGATTAGAACCAATCATATCTGCTGAATCTTCTCGTTTTGTGAATGTTCCGTTGGACTGGAAAAAAAAAATTCTTCAGATTTTCCCAATAATTCAAAAAAAAAAAAGGTTCTCGGGTAACAACTACGGTCAAAATCAAGATTTTAGGGTTGAAATTAAGGTACTAAAGGTCAAAATTAAGATTCTAGAGTTGAAATTAAGGTTGTTAAGGTTGAAACTAAGGTTCCAGGGTCGACATCAAGGTTTCGGGGTTAAAGTTGAGATTCTAGGGTGAAAATTAAGATTCTGGGGGTTGAAATTAGGGTACTTAAGGTTAAAACTAACGTTACAGGGGTCAAAATCAAGGTTCCGGGGTTAAAAAGAAAAACTCACAAAACTGCCATCTGGAAATTGAAACTTGCTATATTTCTTGATAATACAATCAAATCGCTGATTGAGTGCATTTTTCATCGTTTCACTCATTGGAACCGGGTTTGAGAGCTCATCAATAAAAACATTAAGAGCATCAAAAGAGTGCCCGATTTCATGTCCAATAATATATCCAAGATTAGCAATTGTGCTCCATTCCGGCAAATTTTCATCGATAAATGGGAAAATCAGGAAAAACGAAGAAACGGCTACAAAAAAATTTAGAAATTTTGAGCCGAGAGCTGACAAAGGAACCACATGAGGGTGTTAACGGACTTTTAAAGGAGAACTATGCCAGCTGATATAATTTTTCATGCTGATCAACATCATGTATGTAATTTTTACTGAAATCCGATTGGAGAGCTGAAAATGATCAAAATATGTTCTGAAAACGTGAAATATCTTTTCGCATTTATATGGTTTCAGTAGAGAGGAAGTACTTAAGGGTTCATTGACATGAAAAAAACGCTGGCAACATTTTCCTCGAAAACACATCTGAAAAGCTAGAAAATTATTTTGAATTCTCAGTTTTTGAAGAAATTGCGCTTGTTTTTAAAATTTTGGAAATTTCATTATTCTTAATGTGTAAAGCATGAAAAATCACACCAGATCCAATAAAGTTTGCAGCATTTTCGATTTTAACATTTGTATTGATGTTGTTATGATTTTGATCAAAATTAAACATCACAATTTTTCAGCTTACTGCGCGAATTTCAGCAAAAGTTAGAAGCAGGATATTGATCTGTTTCAAAAGTCCGTTAACACCCTCATGTTGTTCCTTTGTGAGCCGAAACAAAACTCACAAACTCGATGTGAACCTGAGACAAAACTAGCATCTGTCTTGATATAGAAGCCTGATTTTAGAGACCCAGATTTAGAAGCCCAGAATCAGAAGCTTAGATCAAAAAGACTAGATCTAGAAGTCTAGATTCCGAAGTCTAGATTCAGAAGCCCAGATTTAGAAACCTATATTTAGAAGCCTAGATTCAGAAGTCTAGATTCCGAAGCTCAGATTTAGAAGCCTCAATTCAGAAGCCCAAATCTAGAAGCCCAGATCAAGAAGCCTAGATCTAGAAGTCTAGATCCAGAAGCCTAGATTTAGAAGCCTCGATCTTGAAGCCTAGATTTAGAAGCCTAGATTCAGAAGCGTAGATTCAAAAGCCTAGTCCTTTAAGCCTAGATTTAGAAGCCTAGATCTAAAAGCATAATACTCAAGCTTAGATGTAAAATCCAAGATTCAGACGCCCAGATTCAAAAGCCCAGATCTAGAAGCCTCATTATTCTTAATGTGTAAAGCATGAAAAATCACACCAGATCCAATAAAGTTTGCAGCATTTTCGATTTTAACATTTGTATTGATGTTGTTATGATTTTGATCAAAATTAAACATCACAATTTTTCAGCTTACCGCGCGAATTTCAGCAAAAGTTAGAAGCAGGATATTGATCTGTTTCAAAAGTCCGTTAACACCCTCATGTTGTTCCTTTGTGAGCCAAAACAAAACTCACAAACTCGATGTGAACCTGAGACAAAATTAGCATCTGTCTGTAAAGGAATTCCAGCAAAGGGGATTGTTTCTTGTCTAGCCACCCTTAGGAATGTCTCTTCACTATTCATTTTGAGAATATTCCGAACAAGTGTCAAATATGACTGATCTTCCACTTTTTGCTCTTTTTCAATTCGACCATACATCCTGTCAATGTTGCTCACATCTTTGTGCTCATCCGGAATCCCTATCGATGTCTTTATCGTGCTCAGTTTCTTTTTCAGAAGGATTCTCAGATTCTGATCCATCCATGTGTTCTCATCCAACATTTCATTGAAAGCCTGTTTGAGGTCGTCAAATATCTCATTCGCTTTTTGAATATTCTTGGATTTCACAAATTTTTTAATGAATATCATATCTAACACGCCAGGAAACAATTTCTCAGAATTCTGAAAATATGGGTCACGATTTCTGGATATTTTTTAACTCACCAGAAAACAGGCCTCTCCAGGAGTGTTCGCTTTTACTGAAAATATTTTTTCTGATTTTTTTTGAGTATATTTTAAGCTTAACCGAGAAAAACAAGGTCCAGCCCCTTTTTCGGTTCTAAATCTCATCAACTCTCACCATTTCCCTGTAAAAATCCTTGCAATTTCTTCTTCCATTTTTTATGCAAATACTCTTTGACCTTCTTCACACCCATTTCAGCCACAACTTTTTCGAGCTCAAAATCAATTTTTTTTTCCAATTTTTTTTTTCAATTTTTTGTATTACCAGAAGTATTTCATTGTGATGGGCGGTAATTGTCCAGTTCTTCTCTGAATCCTTATTCTCCTCCGGTAACAATTCAAAAATATATTTTTCAAAATTGATAAATTTGATATCATCTAATGCTCCAATTTTTGTTATGTTTAATGTCTTGTCGGATTCCAATATTTTGTTTGCAATTTGTTTCATTTCCTGAAAAAAAATATTGAGACCTCATGTTTCAGGCCTGTCAAAATGATCTTAGGCAGATTTCAGGTTTGTCAGTTGCCCTATAGGTAGGTTCCCGGCCTGTCAGGATGTACCTAGACATACTTCAGGCCTGTCAAGGTGTACTTAGGCAGGTTTCAAGCCTGTCAAGATAGATTTTGTCATGTTTCAGACCTGTTAGGATGTCCTCAGGCACGTTTCAGGCCTGTCAAGAAAGATCTTAGATAGGTTTCAGGACTGTCAGAAATTATTTAGGCATGTCAAGATGTACATAGACATGTTTCAGGCATGTCAGAAATTATTCAGGCAGATTTCAGGTTTGTCATGAGCCCTATAAATAGGTTTCAGGCCTGCCAGGATGTACCTAGACATGCTTCAGGCTTGTCAGAATGTACTGAGGTGTGTTTCAGGTCTATCAGGATCGCTCTAGGCCCGTTGAAGGCCTGTCAAAGTGTATCTAGATATATTTCGGGCCTGCTACGATGTATCTTAGGCAATTTTCACGCCTGTCAAGCTGATCTTAGGTAGGTCTCAGGACTTCCCAAAATTAATAAGGCATGTAAAGGGAGCAACATAGGCATGTTCCAAGCCTATCAAGATGTATTCAGGAATTTTTCAGGCCTGTTAAGATGTCTTCAGGCACGTTTCTGTCCAGTCAAGATATTTTCAGGCATGTTTCAGGCCTGTCAGAAATTGTTTAGACAGATTCCTGCTTTGTCAGGATGTCTGTAAGCATTTTTCAGGAATGTCAAGAGATTTTCAGGCAAGTTTCAGGCCTGTCAGTAGCCTTCTAGGAAGATTTCAAGCCTGTCAGAATGTCCTTAGGCATGTTCAGGGCCTGTCAGGATGATCTTAGGTAGGTTTCAGGCCTGTCAAGATGTATTTAGACAAGTTTCAGGCCTGTCAAAATGTCCTTAGGCATGTTTAAGGCCTGTCAAAATGATCTTAATTAGGTTTCAGGACTGTCAGAATTCATTTAGGCATATTTCAGGACTGTCAAAATGTCTTCAAGTAGGTTTTAGGTCTGTCTGAAATTATTATGTACGTTTCATTTCCTGGAAAAAATAGAGGCATCTGAATCATGAAAAAAACCCGATTCGAGATTTATCCAAAACTCACCGAGCCAATATCGATTCCACTGCGAAAAGTGAGAAAAGGTGCGAGTTTGTTTGAATTTGGGCGGAATGTTATATCATTCTTGACAAGTCCAGTATTGATTGGTTCAATTTTCGACATCTCAATGAGGATTTCTGTCAAATCTTCACTCTTCCAAACATCCTCATTCAATTTCAAATCCTCCTTCGTCTTCAAACATTTATCCATAAAAATCATCGCAATTTTCTCAGATTTTGTCCCAGGTTGATAATTTTTCAAAAAAATGCCAAGAGAACCTCTACTTGCCATCATAATTTTAGCCGTTTCTGAGTCATATATTTCATTTTTATCATAATTCCCACAAGAATATTTATAAAAATCATCACATGGGTTGATATCCGGTCTCATAAAAACCTTCATTCTTGCTCCAAGTTTCACACATTCTACGGTTTCACAAACTTCTGGCAATGGTTTTGTAGTTGTGCTCTTTTTTGTTGTAGCTCTTTTTGGAGTTGTTCGATGTTTTGGATGTGGTCTCCTTGTGATTCCTTCTGTAGTGTTTCTTGATGCTCTTTTTTTCGGATCTAATGATAAAAAAATAGATGTCAGGTTGGCTACAATCAAAACCACAACAATTATAATTACAGCGCTTGCTATCAAAATTAAAGCGATTCTTTTTTTGCTTCTAGTTTTCGGAGCTCTATGAGATATTGGAATATCTCTTTCTGTTATGGCAACTCTGTGGGTTTTCAAATCTCTGAAAAATTACAGTATGATTTAAGGGATGTTAGGTTCCAACTCACCTTTCTCTTTCTGTTTTTTGAACCCTGTCAGTTTTCGAATCTCTGAAAAATTACAGTATGATTTAAGGGATGTTAGGTTCCAACTCACCTTTCTCTTTCTGTTTTTTGAACCCTGTCAGTTTTCGAATCTCTGGAAAATTACAGTATGATTTAAGGGATGTTAGGTTCCAACTCACCTTTCTCTTTCTGTTTTTTGAACCCTGTCAGTTTTCGAATCTCTGGAAAAACACACTTGGATTCAGAGCAGGTCCCAGTGTTCAAAAAAAAAAACTCACATTTCACGTTCTGTCATTTTTCCTGAAATGAGTAAGAATTGGAGAAATGTGCTCCAATTTTAACTGTCACAGGTCAAACGTGAACCATTTTTCACGGATTTTTCGTGTGCAACACAATTTTCTGAAGCTGATGGAGCACACAAGGATCTGTTCCAATTACCGGAGCACTTCTGAGATCAAACATGACCTGTGTGCTCCCAAAATGTACATATGCTCCATTTCAGAAATTCTTTTGCAAAAAAAAGAAATTCAAAAAAAAAAATTATTCACGTTCGACATTTCATTTGGAACAGCAATGATTTGACAGGTAAAAGAGCACATTTAGAAGCACAAAGAGCACATTTTTGAGAAGCACAAAGAGCACATTTTTGACAGGTAAAAGAGCACATCATTATTAGGGCTCATTTTAGAGCTGACTAGGAGATTTTTGCAAGTTTGCGCAAGCCTTGCGACACAATTTGAACGCAAGGGACGTCGCAAGCCTCAATGGTCACTAGTTTGGGACATATTTCTCGTCGTAAGGATGTCGCAAAGAGTTTGACGCAAGTCTAGGACACATTTTTTGTCGCAATGGTGTCGCAAACTTTAAGGGCTTCTTGCCGCAAGCGTGTCGTAATCCTTGCAGTATTTGTCGCAAAAGTGACGCGAGACTTGCGAAGATTTATTTCATAGAAACTGCGCAAGAAGGTCGCAAGCCTTGCGAAAGCAAAATTTACGCAAGTTTGTGACACTTTTTGGTCGCAAGGGTGTCGTACGCCTTGCGAATTTTCTACAAAAACTGTGCAACGACCACGCATCTTTGCGGCAGTGTTTTTTGTCGCAAAAGTGACGCAAGACTTGCGAACTTTTTAGGGGAACTGCGCAAGCCTTGCGTCAGCAAAATTCACGCAAGTTTTTGCGATAAATTCAGCAATATTTCAGAAATTCTCATCGAGATGGCAAAAGTTGAGCCAGTCAAATCTGGATTCATCAGAAATGATATCGTTTTCCTGCCTCATGACGGAAAGAGCACACTTTTTCTGAATATGAGAAATGGGATTGAAGACTCGGTGAGCTCTGAAATCTTCTGAAAATCTGGAAAATCTCCCATTTTTCAGGAATTGCTGCAAATTGTGCAAGGGATATATTCGGCGGACCCTTCGCTGAAAGATCCACTTAATGGTATTGTAACTAAAAGTTCATACAACTTTTTGAATTTGGAAAAATATTTCACTTCTTTGCTACCGGAATCGGAAAGGAGTTCTCTTGGAAGTACCTGGAAGGCCCAATTGTTTCCCAATGATTTTAAAGTGGTGAGATTTGGATTCATATTCTGAATCTGAAAAAATCTGGATTTTCAGCTGGAAAAAGTTGTGGCTCAAGTGGGTGTTAGCAAGGTCAAGGATGTTTTGAAGAAAAAATGGAAGGCAAAATTGGAAGGGTATTTGGTGAATGGAGGTCATACAGAAGGGGGATGTTTTCAGGTTTGTTTTGGAGTAAAAAATTCTTGAAAATGAGGCATTTTTAGAGATTCTGACATGCTGAAAACGAATCATTTATCAGTTTTTGTTGAACGCAATTCTCAAATAGCAATTTTCAGCCTTGAAAAAAACATTCAAAAAATTCTCTGATTTACTGAGCCCAAAATCGGACTCAAGGACACAAAAAAAGTGTACCTAAAATAGTTTCAACCCAGAAAAAAAGTCTGATTTTGAACCCAGTTTGTTTTTGAAATTTTTCGGAAAAAAATCTTGTTCAATCAGTTTTTGTTCTGTACCCAAATAAGTGATTTTGTCTTTGAGTCACTGTTGGATTCAGGAATTTTCATTTTGAACTCTATGAAAATTAGGTGAAAAATTAAGGGTCTAGGGTTCAAATTAATCTTCTAGGAGTAAAATCAAAGTTTTAGGGTCCATATCTGAATTTTGGATTCAAAAGTTGGTTTTATTCTGAGGTTTTTAAACCCGATCGTAAGAATTCTGAAACCACATAATAGATATCCAGAAATTGAAGAAGAAAAAATGAGAATTAATTTTTGCAGAAAACCGAATCCATGTTTCCCGGCACATTAGCCATGATTTTCATCAAAAAGTTTGTGAGCATGACCAACATTGAAACAGCAAATCGGTTATTCGAAGACATTCGCGCGGTTTTCCAGTAAGTGCTCAATGAAAACACATGGCTTAAAGGGAGCTTGAAAGCTCTTCTAAAAAAAGAGCTAGAAGCCGTCAAATCTTCACTGGGGGTTCCAGATGAGCACAAAGATGTGAGCAACATTGACAGGATGTATGGTCAAATTGAAAAAGAGCAAAAAGTGGAAGATCAGTCATATTTGACACTTGTTCGGAATATTCTCAAAATGAATAGTGAAGAGACATTCCTCAGAGTGGCTCGGGTGGAGCAAATGACCTATGTAGGAAACCCATTGAAACTAAGCGCGAATTATGTCACAAAGGGACATAGAGTTTGTGAGTTGAGGGGTTCAGAGCTCATCTGAAGAACCCCTTCATTTTTAGCCATTGCTCCAATATTTTTGACCACCCCATTCATCGATCCAAATCTGCCAAAATGGAGCATGATTGCTTCTTTTGGCTTCCTCATCGCACATGAAATGGGACATGCTTTTGACTCGAAAAATTATTTCATCGACTCGGCTGCTCAACCTCATCGGATTAATAAAGCTATGACAAAAGCATATGATACCCGAAACGATTGTAATGTCCGAAAATATAGTCAGTTCAAGTTTCCTGATGGGTCCAATGTGAGTTACACATCTGAAAAACCTGAAATTCTCTGAATTTTCAGTCCAATGGAGCAATGACGAAACAAGAAGATTCGGCGGATTCGATAGGTTTTAACTTGGCTTATAGGTTGTTCAAAAAACTAGGAGGATCGAGAAAGTTGGTTGGATTTGAAGACAAATCAGTGGAACAAGTTTATTTTCAAAGAATGGCTTATGTAAGAGCAGAGCACCAAAAGAGCTCAAAAATCAACAAAAAAAGTATTTCAGGTTTGGTGTTCTAAAGAGTTGACAGGTGCTTACCTCGACTATCAGAGAACGGATACACACAGTGCTTTCAATTTTCGGGTCAATGGAATAGTACGATGAATCCGGAGAAGAAGTGTATTTTGTTTTGATAAAGATTTTTTGGAGGATGTTTGGGAGTACTGTAGATTTGTTTCTCGAAAAACCTGATTGCTCGAACCCACGACATCTCGAAACCAGGCTTGTGCGGAACCGGAACCGGAACGTTCCGAAATTCCGAAAGCTCCGACTGTTTTCGGAACTAATTTGGATCGGAACCAAGTTCCCACTTGTCATTTCGAAAGTTTTGAAAATCGCAACCTAGTTCCGAAATCGTTTCGGAACTACTCGTAACCAAAAATACGGAAAAACTTTGGCATTTTCGAAAAATTTAGGACTTTTTTTGAAAATTTTGAAGTAAAAACTATTGTTTTATTGAGTTCTGAACTCCACTTCTGTAATTTCACCATTCATTGTTATTGTTATCTTTCTATCCAATTTCGAACCAGAAAATTTTGAAAAAAAACAGTTGAATTTCGTCATTCCAAAGGTTCCGAAAAGGTTCCGAAAGTTCCGGAAAAAAAATTCGGAATTATTTTTCGGAACTACTTTTTTTCCGACTGCTTGATTTGGAACTAAATCGTAGGTAACCAGACATTTCGTAACCGTATAAACTTTAAAAGAAAAAGTTTGAAATTTTTTTGTTACCAAATGTTTTCGGGTACCCCCAATCATGATGGTGATGTTCATTTTTCACCGAAAAATAGCTGCAACTGAGTTTTCACCTATGTTAGGTCCAAAATTGCACCAAAATGGTAGATTCGAGTTTCGCACCAAATCTTTTCTTTTTTAAATATATCCTTTATCTGAAATTTTCATCGAAATCTGAGCGAGTCAATTTAGGACCTGAAATAGGTGAAAACTAAGGTGCAGCTCTTTTGCGATGAAAAATCACCATCATGATTGGGGTACCCTAAAACCTTTGGTATCAAAACTTCAACACTTTTTTTCAAAATTCATCGGGTTTCGAAATGTCCGGTTTTAAGATTTCGTGGGTGCAAACAATCAGGTTCTGCAAGCTGAGGCTTTATTTAAACAAAGTACACTTCTTCTCCCACTATTATTATTTTTGCTCCAGCTTACCGCGCGGATCTTAGCAAAAGTTAAACACATGATGTTGATCAGAATGAAAAATTGTATAGGTCTACTTCCAAACAACTTCATGAGGTTCCCTTGTGAGCTCAAACAGAACCCTATTGTGCAGTCTGAACAGGTCCGGCCTTGGATTAAAATAAATTGGGCTTCAAATATCTTCAAGCATATCTTCAAAAAACCTGAACTAGATTTTTTTGGGTATAAGTAAAAAAGCGAAATTGGGTCCCTTTGCACACTTGCATATCAAAAACATCTTTATTAAAACAAAGTGCACTTCTCCTCCGGATTCATCGGACTATATTTACTGCACCCAAAAGCTCTTGCAAAATCTACCGAATTCGACATCATGCCATTGACCCGACATTTATTAGCACTGTATTCGTTTATTCTCAGAGGGGCGATGAAATCACGTTTGCCGCAAAAATTCTGTAACTTTGTACCGCTTTCATGCCTCCTGGATGCTCTTACATAGGCCATTCTTTGAAAAAAAGTCTGATCCATTGTTTGATTTTCAAATCCAACCAGTTTCCGCTGACCTCCAGATCTTTTGAATAACCTATAAGCCACGTTAAAACCAATAATATCTGCCGAATCTTCCTGTTTTGTAAGTTCTCCACCCAACTGCAAAAATGAGTTTAAAAAAAAGATTCAGGTTTTTCAACTCACATAGGGATAAGTGAACTTGAACTCACTATATTTCTGAACAATACAATCGATTCTCTGATCAAACCCATTTCTCATGGCTAAACTCATCGGATAAGGAACGTTGACACTATCCAAAAAAATCCGGTCAGCGTCAAAAGCATGTCCCATTGCATGTGCGAAAATGAATCCAATCGACGCGATCGTATTCCATTTTGGCAGATTTGGATGGATATTTAGGAAATTCATAACAATGGCAGGAACGGCTGAAAACTCTGGGGCTCAATGATGAGCTCCACTAACAAGTATAGTTGGACAACGGCGCGGCCAATTCTAACAAGAGAGATGAATTTAGGTGTAAACGGACGTAAAACATCTTGTTCTGCATTTTTTTTCGAAACTTCCAAATGTGCAGAGAACAAAAAATCCAATGAACACCTATTTTCAGCTCTCTGCGCGGAGCTTTGCAAAAATAAGTAACATGATGTTGAGGAGCACAAAAAACTCTATGGCATCATATCTCACCTCAAAACAACATATTTGGCCGAAAGTAACTTGGCGAAAATTCTGACTCTTTCAATTTTCGAAAATTTTTGGGTGAGGTTAAACTTATGTGAAGCAGTGTATATCACTTCTAAACACCAAATTATTTAAAGGGAAAACCCTTTAAAGCAACCCCCTAAGCTAAAAGGCATATCTGTATTCATGATCAGCAATAACAAATACTGGAAGTATGACATGTTCTCTATTACTGACAAAAAAAATTATAGCGAAAAGTTCAAAAATGGCTGAGTTTGAGTCAAAAAACGAAAAACGGCGAAAATCAGTTTAAAAATTCTTCTCCTATCATCCCTAGCAAAATGTGTCAACACGCTAGCCACGTACATTTTAATTGACGACTTTTTTATTGAAAAACAGGGTGGTCAAGAGAAAAAAGTTCACGTAAAAAATAAAAATATTCATCTTTTTGAAACGTCTGCTGAGGAGGTAATTCAAAATTGATTTCCCATGTGAAATTTTACAAAAAGTCTCTCTGAATCTTTCTCTCTGAATCTAATTTGGTTTCTTGGCTCAACTCACAAATTCTATGTGACAAATCCATATAATAAGCTGACTCATGCAATTCATGTTCACTGTAAGTGATAGTTTCCGCTCTAGCCACTCTTAGGAATGTCTCTTCACTATTCATTTTGAGAATATTCCGAACAAGTGTCAAATATGACTGATCTTCCACTTTTTGCTCTTTTTCAATTCGAGCATACATTCTGTCAATGTTGCTCACATCTTTGTGCTCATCCGGAATCCCAATCGATGATTTTATATCATCCAATTCTTTTAAAAATAGAGATTTCATATGATCATCAAGCAATGTACTTTCATTCAAAATTTCCTTGAATATCGCGCGAAGGTCTTCGAACAACCGTTCCGATTTTTTCACATTTTCCAAACTCGCGAAACGTTTAATGAGAATCATTGCAAATGTGCCGCCGAACAATTTTTGAGCGCTCTGCAAAAAGAACCTTGTGCTCTTTTCCAATTCTGCTCCAAAACAAACCCAAAAACACTCCCCTTCTATGAAATCGGATGTTTGAAACAAGTAATGTTCCAACTCATTTTTCCATTTTTTTTTCAAAACTTCTCTAATCTGGTGTACACCCACTTTTTTGAACACTTCTTCGAGCTGAAAGTTTCAAAATTGTTTTTTTCAGAAGTACAAGTACCAGCTCTCACCACGATGAACTCATTTTCAAGGATATCAGCATCCCAGAGGCCCTTGAATTCGTCTCTATTCTCTTCAGGTAGCAAACCGAGCATATATTTTTCTAGGTTGACAAATTCGAACTTTTTCAAATTTTCCACAACTTTTGCTTTTTTCATTATTAATAGCGAGGAGTCGTTTGCCACTATGTTAGATGCAGTACGCGATAGATCCTAAAAACCAAATCACAATATACACTGCTCCACATAAGTTAAACCTCACCACAATTTTTCTCAAAAAATCGAAAAATTTAATTTTTCATAAAAAGTTTGATTTGCTGAAATACGTCAAAGATGTATACAAAATCATACCCGATATCAAATTTTGAGTCAAGAAAACACAGAAAAAAATTTTCCACTTTTTTCGAAAAATAGGTGTTTTCATTTTCCACATAAGTTTAACCTCAACTTGGAAAATGTCTTGAAATCCTCATTTTTTGATAAGGTAAAATTGAGAATCGATAGAAAATCGTAGAAAAAGCTTTTTTAGTTATATTCCAATTATTTTTGAGCAGGAAAAAATAGAAAAACTCCAAAAAACAGTGAAACACTGCACAAGGATCTTTTTGGTATACGATTCAGGCTAAAAAATATTGAAAACCTGAAATTTTTGTGTCAGTTTTACCAAATCAGTTTCAATTTATTAGTAACATAAACAAAACTCCAAATAAAGATGTTTTGAACCAGAAATCTTGATTTTCGACAACTTTTTGATGGTGGCTAGATGTTATGAAGGTTGGAAACCGACGTTCCTTCTTCTGGACATCCGAAACTGAGTTTGTCAAGCGATATGAATAGAGGGAAACGTAAATGAATGTGCGTGCTCACAGAATTTCCGTTTTGAATAAGCATCAAATCAGGAAACATGAACAATCTTCGGTGTTAGACTTTCATAACATCTAGCCACCATCAAAAAGTTGTCGAAAATCAAGATTTTTGGTTCAAAACATCTTTATTTGGAGTTTTATTTATGTTACGATTTTCTATCGATTCTCAATTTTACCTTATCAAAAAACTGGGGATTTCAAGACATTTTCCTAGGTGAGGTTAAACTTATGTGGAAAATGAAAACACCTATTTTTCGAAAAAAGTGGAAAATTTTTTCCTGTGTTTTCTTGACTCAAAATTTGATATCGGGTATGATTTTGTATCCATCTTTGACGTATTTCAGCAAATCAAACTTTTTATGAAAAATTAAATTTTTCGATTTTTTGAAAAAATTAAGGGTGAAGTTAAACTTATGTGGAGCAGTGTAAGAAAAAAAATCTCACATTCACCGTGTGAGACTCGATCCCATCTTGCATGACCAAACTAAGTACATTTTTTTGGTTCACAAGTTTAACAGAAATTTCATTGTGGATGAATCCTGTTCTAACTGGTTCAACCTTTGCCACCTCGATGAGTAATTCTGCAAAATATCTATTTTGAGCCCCGATCCACGGAATTATCATGAATCGGCTGAAAAATTCTGTTCAGTTTTGCTCAAATCTATGAAAAAATTAAGTTTCTAGGGTCAAAATTAAGGGTTGTAGGGTTGAAACTAGGATTCTAGGGTTAAAATGGAAAATTCAGAGTCAAAATTTAGATTCTAGGGTCAAAATGGAAATTTTAGAGTCAAAATTTAGATTCTAGAGTTGAAATTAAGGGTTTAGGGTCAAAATTAAGGTTTTATAGTTAAAATTGAGGTTCTAGGGACAAAATTGAGGTTCTGGAGTCAAAATTAAGGGTTGTAGGGTTGAAATTAGGATTCTAGGGTAAAAATGGAAATTTCAAAGTCAAAATTAAAGTTCTAGGTTCAAAATTAAGGTTCTATAGTTAAAATTAAGGTTCTAGGGTTGAAAAACTAGGAGCCAAACGTACAATTTTGAGCCGAGTTATGACAATCTAGCCAAAAGTACCTGTTAAATCACTCTGCTCCCAAATATCCTCATTCAAAGCTGAATCACTTCTAGTTTTCTTACACTTATCCAGAAAAACCATAGCAATTTTCTCAGATTTTGTCTCAGCCTGGTAATTTTTCAAAAGTTCTATGAACTTATGTAGATTTTCCTGCGTGTCTTCTAACTTAACACCATCTATCGCATTTTCCGAATAATTTCCACAAGAATATTCAAAAAAATCATCACATGGGTTGATTTCAGGTTTCATGAGAGCCTTCATTTTTGCTCCAAGTTTCACACATTCTTCGGTTTCACAAATTCCAGATTCTTCCACTTCTTCTGATGATGATTGACGTAAAAGAACATAAGCCAGGATAACCACACTTAAAACTACAAGAACTGTAATTACAGCACTTGCTATCATTATGAAATTCTTCCTCTTTCTGGATTTGGCTTTCAAATCTCTATAAGAATTCGATAGGATTCGGAGCCAATTCAAGGGCTCAAAAAACTCACCTTTCTTGTTCTGTTTTAAAGGTTTTTGAATCTCTGAAAAACTTAGATTCAAGGCATGCTTTTCGTGCTCAAACTCACAATTCTCTTTCTGTTTTTTGAACTCTGTCAGTTTTCGAATCTCTAGAAAAATACACTTGGATTCAGAGCCGGTTCCATTGTTGAAAAAACTCACATTTCTCGTTCGGTCATTTTTTTCTGAAATGAGTAAGAATTGGAGAAATGTGTCCCAATGGAAATTGTCACAGATCGAACGTGAACTTTTTTTTTCACATTCTAGATTTGTCACTTCTTGAGCCCGTAATGTCCCTGATTCTCAAAGATCTTTGACTTCAGAAGGCCGAAATAGATTTTCTTGTGAACTTGAAAAATTAGGTTCAACGAGTGAGAATTGAATTGGAGAAATGTGCCCTAATGGAAATTGTCACAGGTCAAACGTGAACTATTATTTTCAAAATTCTAGACGTATCACTTCTTAAAGGCGACTGTGATGTGATCGCTAAAAGCAGTGTGCAAAATTGCGTCATTCAAACTTTGTTCGTCATATTTGGTGTTTGTGAACTATTTTCGAATTTTCTTTGTAGCAGTAGAGCAAACTTTCTCATTTGTTCTCACGGGCTCAAGAATTGTTTTTCATCTTTTTCCTGTCGTGGAAGCGTCAAATGAGATTTTTTTCTATTAACGAATTGATAACAAGAGAAACAACAAGAAAAGAAATAGCAAAACTTGTTTTCAGACAATAGTCGCCCTTTAAGCCCAAAATGTCCCTGATTCTCAAAGATCTTTGACTTCAGAAGGCCGGAATAGATTTTATTGTGAACTTGAAAAATTAGGTTCAACAAGTGGAAAACTGAAACTATGTACAGTACGGGGTCCAAAAATGCACCAAAATGCTTTATTCGAGTTTCGCACCAAAGCGCTTTAAAAATATCCTTTATCTGAAATTTTCATCGAAATCTGAGCGAGTCAATTTAGGACCCAAAATAGGTGAAAACTCAGGTGCAGCTCTTTTGTGATAAAAAATCACCATCATGATTGGGGTACCCTAAAACCTTTGGTAACAAAATTTCATCCTTTTTTTAAAGATCATACGGTTTCGAAAAATCAGGTTCTACGACCTGAGAAATAGAACTACAGTACTTCTGAATTACTCCAAAAAATCTTCATTTGAACAAAGTACACTTCTTCTCCGGATTCATCGGACTATTATTACTGCACCCAAAAGCTCTTGCAAAATCCGCCGAATTTGACATCATCCCATTGATTCGAAATTTGGCAGCACTGTGTTTATCCGTTCTCTGATAGTCGAGGTAAGCACCTGTCAACTCTTTAGAACACCAAACCTGGAATATTTTTTTTGTTGATTTTTGAGCTCTTTTGGTGCTCTGCTCTTACATAAGCCATTCTTTGAAAATAAACCTGTTCCACTGATTTGTCTTCAAATCCAACCAACTTTCTCGATCCTCCCAGTTTTTTGAACAACCTATAAGCCAAGTTGAAACCTATCGAATCCGCCGAATCTTCTTGTTTCGTATGTTCTCCGTTGGACTGAAAATTTCAGAGAATTTCAGGTATTTTCAGACGTTAACTTACATTGGACCCATCAGGAAACTTGAACTGACTATATTTCTGAACATTACAATCGTTTCTGGTATCATACTCTGTTTTCATGGCAGGACTTATTGGATAAGTTTGAGCAGCCGAGTCGATTAAATAATTTCTGGCGTCAAAAGCATGTCCCATTTCATGTGCGGTGATGAAGCCAAAAGACGCAATCATACTCCATTTTGGCAGATTAGGATCGATGAATGGGGTGGTCAAAAATATTGGAGCAATGGCTGAAAATGAAGGGGTTCTTCAGATGAGCCCAAAGCTCCTGGAGGCCTTATGTACTTACAAACTCGATGTCCCGTTGTGACATAATTCGCCTCTAGTTTCAATGTTTCTCCGGCATAGGTCATTTGCTCCACCCGAGCCACCCTTAGGAATGTCTCTTCACTATTCATTTTGAGAATATTTCGAGCAAGTGTCAAATATGATTGAGCATCCACTGTTTGCTCTTTTTCAATTCGAGCATACATCCTGTCAATGTTGCTCGTATCCTTGTGCTCATCTGGAACCCCCAGTGAAGATTTGACGGCTTCTAGCTCTTTTATCAGAATAGCCTTCAGGTCCCCTTCGAGCCATGTGTTCTCATTGAGCACTTCCTGAAACACCGCGCGAATGTCTTCGAATAACCGATTTGCTGTTTCAATGTTGGCCATGCTCACAAAATTTTTGATGAAAACCATGGCAAATGTGCCGGGGAACATGGATTCGGTTTTCTGCAAAAATTAACTTTAATTTCTGGATATCTACTATGTGGTTTCAGGAAAAGAACCCTAACAATCAGTCCTTACGATTGGATTCAAGAATTTCAGAATTTGAAAATCAACTCCCTAATCCAGATTCTAGAATCCGGATATGGATGAGAAATATATCATTCGATAGGTTTTTGGACGCTGATCAATATCAAGTATTCAATTTTTGCCAAACGCAATTCTCAATGAGTAAATTTCAGCTCTAAAGTTTTCAGTAAAAAAAGCGATTTTGAAGACTAGGACCTAACTAAAGGGTAGTCAAGTATAAAAAGTAACTCTTGAACATCAATCTTAACCTTAAAACCTTAACTTCGGCCCTAAAATCTTAATTTTGACACTAGAACCTTAATTTGAACCCTAGAACGTTAATTTTGACCACGAAATCTCAATTTTGACCCTAGAATCCTAATTTCAACTCTTGGACCATTATTTTAACCCTAGATCCTCAATTTTTCACCTAATTTTCATAGGGTTAGAACTTAAAGTTTATGAATCGAACAGTGACTTAAGAAAACTTTACTTATCCGGTAACAAAAATTTACTAGACCCGCAATGTTCGAAAAATTTCAAAAATAAACCGGGTTGAAAATCAGACCTTTTTTTTTGGTTATACCTATTTTAGGTACACTTTTTCGTATCCTTGAGTTCGTTTTGGACTCGAGTCGAAAAATATTTAAAAAAAAAAACGGTTTTTTTTCATATAAAGTTATCCTATAGCATAGCTAACTACCCCGATTTTGTAGTTTTTCATCCTGTTTCAAGCAATTTTTGTTTTTTCAATGTAAGTTTCAAGGCTGAAAAACGCTATTTGAGAAATCCGTTTGTCAGAAACTAATAATTGATTTTTCGGTGTAAAACAAACCTGAAAACATCCATCTTCTGTATCACCTCCATTCACCAAATACCCTTCCAATTTTGCCTTCCATTTTTTCTTCAAAACGTCCTTGACCTTGTTCACACCTGCTTGAGCCACCACTTTTTCCAGCTGAAAACCCGGGTTTTTTTCAGATTCAGATTCAGAATCCGAATCTCACCACTTTAAAATCATTGGGAACCAGTTGGGCCTTCCAGGTACTTCCAAGAGAACCCCTGTCCGATTCCGGTAGCAAAGAAGTGAAATATTTTTCCAAATTCAAAAAGTTGTATGAACTTCCAGTTACGTAGCCAGCATTTCGACCTTTCAGCGAAGGGTTCGCCGAATATATCCCCTCCACAATTTGCAGCAATTCCTGAAAAATACGAGATTTTCCAGATTTTCAGAAGAATCCAGAGCTCACCGAGTCTTCAATCCCAATTCTCATATTCAAAAATAGTGAGCTTTTTCCGTCACGTGGCGTGAAAACGACATCATTTCTAATGAATCCAGTTTTCACTGGCTCAACTTTTGCCATCTCGATGAGAATTTCTGAGAGAAAAATCAATGAACACGTCCATTATGAGCTCGCTCAGCTTACGTAAAAACCTCCTGCTCTTAATTTTTGCAAAACTCCGCGCGGAGGTTGAAAATTGAGATTCAGAAAAAAAGGAGCAAAAATTTCTCAAAAAAAACTAGATTTTTTATTTTTATGAATTGATTGAAGTATTTTTTTCAGTTTGAACTTATCGGCGGAAAATCCGCAAGTTTTCGACTATTAATCGCAGAAACTTGCGAAGTCATCGCGCAGTTTCTATAAAAATTTGCGATTCTTGCGACACAATTGCGACAAAAAAATGTATCACAAATTGACTTGGCTGTCGCAAGGCTTGCGTTGTCCTTCCGCATTTTCTTTAAAAAAATCGCTGGGCTTGCGACAAATCGCAGCAAAAAACCACAAGTCTTGCGGAATCCTCACAATCGTATTGTATCGTAAGTTTGCGTTAATTTGCGTTAATAAGGGTGTCGCAAGGCTTGCGACATCATTGCGCAGTTTTTGAAAAATGAATGGCAAGTCTTGCGACATCCTCAAGACGACTTGTAGCGAAAAATCGCAAGGTTTACAACGTCCCTGCCATAGAAAAAAAAAATGCTCGAAAACTTGCGACATTCAGCTGTCGCAAGGCATGTAATATCCTTGCGGTCGCAAGGCTTGCGCAAGCTTGCAACAAGGGGAAAATCTGCAACTATGGCGACACTTTTGCGACAAAAAAACTGTGCCGCAAATTTGTGACATCCTTACGCAGTTCGCAAGTCTCGGAATACTTTTGCGACGAAAAATGTGTCACAAAATTGCGACATTTGGCTATCGCAAGGCTTGTAACGTGTTTGCGCGGTTCCAATGAAAACACCGCAAGGCTCGCGACATCCTCACAGCAAAAGAATTTGTCGCAAGATTTCGACATCCTTACGCAGTTTCTATGTAAAAACGCAAGGCTTGCGACCCTCTACGGCAAAAAAATATGTCGCAAGGCTTGCGCAAACTTGCGACAAAGAAAACCAAACCTGCAACTTTTGCGACACGCTTGCTATTTTTCTCCAATATTTTCATTAATGCTCATAGGCTTCTGGTAAAATAGAAAAACTCGATTTCTAGCTCTCCGCGCGGAGTTTTGCAAAATCCAGAAGCGGGATAATGATCAGCATCGAAAACAGTTACTCCTAGTCAGTCTCAAAACGAGCTCTAGAATGAGCCCAAACAATAAAATATGTTTTTTTACCTGTCAAATCATTGCTATTCCAAATATCCTCTTTCAAAGCTGGATCATTTCTAGTTTCTTTACACTTTTTCAGAAAAACCAAGGCAATTTGTTCAGATTTCGTCTTGCCTTGATAAGTTTTCAAAAAATCGAACATTTTCCGCCTATTCGTTCTCATATGATTCTCCACTTCTGAATGATCCTCCGCATTTTCATCATAATTCCCACACGAATACTCGAAAAAATCATCACAAGGATTGGCTCCAGGCTTCATAACAGCCTTCATCCGATTCCCCAGATTCACACATTCTTCAGTGTTACATGTTCCAGATTCTAGGGCTTCTGGATATGGTCGATAGGTTTCGGTGCCAAACATGACAAGGAGAATGATAGCGAGAGCGATGATGCATGCAACTGTTAGCAGTATAATATTTCGCACTTTTTCAGATATCATTTTTGGATCTCTTCAAAGAACGTGTTGAAGAATGCTTTGCGGAGAATTTTTGGGGAACTCACATTCTTCGCAACTCGCTATTTTAAAAAAATGATTTTTTTTTTATTTTTAGGAAAAAAGAGGCATCTATTCAGGTAAGGTCACGTTTAACAAAAGCTAATCATTTTTGAACCAGGGAGAAATTTTTTTCTGTGGCTCTCCGTGGTTTTGTGAGTTCCAGAGAAAGGAATGAGGGTGTTAACGAACTTTCAAAGGAGATTTATATCTGATCAACATGCCGACTTTCAGTTCTGACCAAAACGATGAAAATGAAGAAAATGCAGCAAAATTCATTGGATCTAGGGTGATTTTTCATGATCTACGTATTTGGAATGATACAATTCTTCAGAAGTTTCAAGAAAATTCCAGTTTACTCAGAAAATAAAAGATTCAAAAATTTCCAATAAATGTTAATATTTTCAAGCAAAATTATAGTGAATTCTATTTTTTGGACATTTTTGATGACAAATTTTTTTTAAATTGAACTGATGGAATTTGACAAGTTATCTGTATCCAGAAATCTAAAAAAAAGGTCCTAATTTAATTGGACCTGGTCTGTTTCGGAATTCTGGAATTTTTTGACGAATCCTATATCATTTTCATACTTAGGGTAATCAAGTATGAAAAATAATATTGGAATATTTATTTTTTTCAAAAACCTTCAAATTGGGCTGAAAACTTCAGAAAATGGAAATCTTTTACAAAAAGACAGAATGAAAACAAGCCCACGTAACATTTTCACGTGTTCTGTTATTATTTTTGTCTGTCAGTTTTTCATGTATTTTTTTGCAGAAGAAAAAATGAAAAATTGCTGAAAATGCTGTAATTTTTCATTTTTATGCAAAACAAACTGTCTAGATATATTCAGGACAAAAAGTCACCCTACAGTATAGTATACCATCCCATTTTTGTTAGTTTTTGATGGTTTTCGACCATTTTTAGTAGTTTCAGTGTCATTTTCAAGGCTGAAAATTGTGTATTGAGAAGTGCATTTGGCAAAAATTGATAACAAATTCGTTTTCAGCGTGTCAAAATCTACAAAATGATATATGTCTCTCCGCAAAAACCCCATATTTTCTTGAAACCATTCCCATGTCAGTGAAATGTCAAAAAACTTTCCGAATAGGTCAATTGTTTTGGCGCAATTTATAGGTAGAACAGTGAAGTTCCAAATTAGGCCCCAGTCAGCAAAAGCTGACAGGGTCCTTTTTTTTTTCAAAAATCGGAGCGAGACGGGTTCTTCTGAAACGAAACATTTGAGAAACATCCAGTTCCGGCTCGATTTCTATCAGACCAGGTCCGTTTTAGAAGATTTCATCATATGCTCAATTTTTCCAACATATTCTAAATAAAAACGGCAAAAATTCATGCTAACTGTACTCCGAAGGTTCCGAAAAAATCTCATTTTTTCCGTTTTTTTTGGCACAAAATCACAGGTGCCCTTCTGATCCGAAAAAATTCTCTTAAAATTTATATCTGACAAAAATAGACACCCAAAATCTTGGAAATTAGTAAAAATCCAGCAAGCGTAACAGGACTCGTAGTTGTGTCTCTTTTTTAAGCTTAAAAAATTCCACATTGGCCTGCAAGGCTTTGATATTTTCGCCAGTTGTCAATGATTCAATGCAATTTTTCTGAAAAAAATAATTTTATTAACAATATGGCTATCAAAATACAGAACCTACCATCAATTGTTCATAATCATTCTCATCGGCGTACTTGATTTTTTCGATCAATTCAATTTCTGAATCTTCTTGCATCAAATACTGCTCACAAACACGATGAAGTGATGGAACTCCGAATCGTTTAGCAATTTCCATGAATTTTAAGAAATCATCATCATCATCACCTGAATAATCAATATGTTACTATTATAATTAGATTCTCACCAGTGAAGCTAAGCTCTGTTATAGACATCCATTTCCAACTTTTATTGGACCAGGTCTATTCCAAGAATCACCCAGAAAACATACCAAAAAGCAATCATTGTACAGGTCCTCCGAATTCACCAAATATCCAGTCAATTTATGTATCCATTATTCATACAACACCTTTTTGATTTTCTCAAATCCCAATTTCTTGATCACTTTTTCTAGAATGTAGAAATCATTTCGATCCACTTCAATTTTCCAATTTTGGACCTCATTTCTATTCTCTTCCGGTAATAATCCTTCAGCATATTTTCTCAAATTCATGAATTTGATGACTTTCGAAGCCTCTTCGAGGTCAACAATATCAGTTTTGTTCGATTTCTTGATTTCATCCCACACTTTTTTCAATTCCTAAAATTAATCTAATATCCATCATTTTTACCTGCTCATTTCTCACCGAATTTTTTTCAGTTCCATTTTTCAGATTCAAAACAAGTATGATTTCATCACCAAGACGATCAAAATCTATGTCATTTTTAATGAATCCTGTGTTAATCGGATCAACCTTTGACACTTCAAGCAACAAATCTGTAAAAAATGAGTTCTTGAATGAGCCCAAAAAACAATAAGATGTGCTCTTTACCTGTCAAGTCATCGCTCTTCCAAATATCCTGATTCAACTTCCGATCAGATCCTGTTTGCATACATTTCCTCATAAATGTTACAGCTACTTTTTCGGATTTTGTTTCAGGTTGATATTTTTTCAAGAATTTTTTAATGTTTTTCTTATCATCGATTAGATGATTCAAATATTCTTCACTTTGTTGGCTCTTGTAATTTCCACAAACTGATTCGAAAAAATCATCACAAGGATTCACTTTTGGGTCCATCATAGTTCTCATTCTTCTTCCCAGATGTACACATTCCTTAGTCATACATACACCTGTTTTGGAGTGGTCTCGAAGATTCTGTGCTCGAACATCCAATGATCTTGCTCCATCTAGAATCCGACTTCTGAAACTTCCTCCATAATCCGTTCCAGCTAAACCAACAACAACGATCACAAATATACCAATAGTTGTCAGGAGAATATACATCCCACACTTTTTTTAATTCCTAAAATTAATCTAATATCCATCATTTTTACCTGCTCATTTCTCACCGAATTTTTTTCAGTTCCATTTTTCAGATTCAAAACAAGTATGATTTTATCACCAAGACGATCAAAATCGATGTCATTTTTGATGAATCCTGTATTAATCGGATCAACCTTTGACATTTCGAGCAACAAATCTGCAAAAAATGAGCTTTTGAATGAGCCCAAAAGAACGATGATATGTGATCTTTACCTGTCAAGTCATTGCTCTTCCAAATATCCTGATTTAATTCTCGATCAGATCTTGTTTGCATACATTTCCTCATAAATACTATAGCTACTTTTTCGGATTTTGTCTCAGGTTGATATTTTTTTCAAAAATTCATTAATGTTATCTCTATCATCCTTCAGGTGATTCAGAAGTTCAACACTTTGTTGGCCCTTGTAATTTCCACAAATTGATTCGAAAAAATCATCACATGGATCAACATTAGGGTTCATCATAGTTCTTATTCTTTGTCCCAGTTGTATACATTCTGGGGTGTTACAGACATCTGTTTTGAAGTGGTGTTGAACATTCTGTGCTCCTAGGTTCTCAACAAGAATCTGTATTCTCAAACTCTTTCCATAATCTGCTCCAATTAAACCAACAACAACGATCAAAAATATAATAAGAGTTATGAGAAGAAGATTCCGTTTTTTGTTAGAAATTGTGCTCGGCGGTGGCTCATTGTTACGTCTGTAATTTGTTGGGTAACGAGATTAAGGTTTAGGTTAAATTCACTTTTTCATAATGTCGAAAATATTAGGAATAGGGCCAGATTGGAAAAAAAAGTGTTTTTAAAGAAGTTTTCACTAGAAATTTTTTTTTTTTTTTTGAGTTTCAAATTTTTTTCATCGTTATTTCACAGATTTTCCGAGCACAATGATAGGATTTAGTTCGAGCTCAAGTTTGAAATGCTCCAGGTTTTTGGTAGTAGCTTACACAACCCTTTGTAGCATGAAAAGTCACAGTACGTGACCTTTTTTTTTAGTCACAATGAAACATTTTCTAAATCTTCTAGAATTTGCTCCTATTTCTCAATAGTTTCACATTATGGAAAAGTGAGTTCACCATATACCTTACCCTCATTATCCCCCAAAATTTTAGACCTAACAATGAGCCACCTCCGAGCACAAGTTCTAACAAAAAACGAAATATTCTCCTGACAACTATTGGTATATTTGTGATCGTTGTTGTTGGTTTAGCTGGAACGAATTATGGAGGAAGTTTCAGAAGTCGGATTCTAGATGGAGCAAGATCATTGGATGTTCGAGCACAGAATCTTCGAGACCACTCCAAAACAGGTGTATGTATGACTAAGGAATGTGTACATCTGGGAAGAAGAATGAGAACTATGATGGACCCAAAAGTGAATCCTTGTGATGATTTTTTCGAATCAGTTTGTGGAAATTACAAGAGCCAACAAAGTGAAGAATATTTGAATCATCTAATCGATGATAAGAAAAACATTAAAAAATTCTTGAAAAAATATCAACCTGAAACAAAATCCGAAAAAGTAGCTGTAACATTTATGAGGAAATGTATGCAAACAGGATCTGATCGGAAGTTGAATCAGGATATTTGGAAGAGCGATGACTTGACAGGTAAAGAGCACATGTTATTGTTTTTTGGGCTCATTCAAGAACTCATTTTTTACAGATTTGTTGCTTGAAGTGTCGAAGGTTGATCCGATTAATACAGGATTCATTAAAAATGACATAACATTTGGTCGTCTTGATGATAAAATCGTACTTGCTCTGAATATAATACATGGAATTGAAAAAGATTTGGTGAGAAATCAGAATAAAAACATGATGGATATTTTAAAAATTTAGAAATTGATAAAATTATCGAACACATCCGATATCGTTGATCTTCAAGAGGTTGCGGAAAACATCAATTTCATGGATTTGAGAAAATATGCTTCAGGATTATTGCCGGAAGAGAATAGAAATGAGATCCAGAATTGGGAAATTGGAGTGGATCGAAATGATTTATACGCTCTAGAAGAGGTGGTTAAGGAAGTGGGAGTTGAGAAAATCAAGAAGTTATTGTATGACAAATGGATACATAAATTGACTGGATATTTGGTGGATTCCGAGGACCAGTACAATGATTGCTTTTTGGTGTGTTTTCGGGGTGGTTCCTGAATCTGATCGGATCAAGGAAAACAAACTTTTATCTGTTTTTTTGAAGTTTTCCTGAATCGGAAAATCAGATCAAAACAAATATTTTGAAACGAATCTGGTATTGGTTTGGGTCCATTTCAGGTCCGTTCTTTATATAAAAAATGGTTCAGACGACTTGAAAACTAACCTGAAACAGCCCGAAAAAAAGATCAAGACAGAATTTTTGAAACGTCCGCTTTTTATCGGATCAGGTCCCATTCAAGTGCTCCGTTTTTGGATTTGCCTGTTTTTTGGCAGAAAAATAAAAAAAATCTTTTTTTCCAGAAAGCTGAGAAATTGTTCCCTGGCACTATTGGCATGATTTTTGTCAAAAATTTTGTGAAATCTAGAAATATTGAGAAGACCAATGAGTTGTTCGATGACCTGAAAGTAGCTTTCAATGAAATGTTGGATGAAAATACCTGGATCAATGAGAACCTCAAAAACAACCTCCGAAAAGAGCTGAAAGTGCTCGAATCATCATTGGGAGTTCCAGATGAGCACAGAAATGTGAGCAACATTGACAGAATGTATGGTCGAATTGAAAAAGAGCAAAAAGTGGAAGATCAGTCATATTTGACACTTGTTCGGAATATTCTCAAAATGAATAGTGAAGAGACATTCCTAAGGGTGGCTCGAGCGGAATCTATCACCTATCAAGGAGAAACTATGGATTTCGCTGCCAACTATGTACCATTTTCACATAGAGTTTGTGAGTTCTACGAAGCCCCTACGTATCAATCAATAATTCTGTTTTTTTTTTCAGCAATTGCTCCAATTCTATTAAACTACCCGTATATCGATAAAAACCTGCCGGAATGGAATACTATCTCCTCTTTGGGATATATTGTTGGACATGAAATTGGACATGCTTTTGATGCGCAATTATTCTTTCTAACTCCGACTTTGAAAGAGACTTTGATGAGTGAAAATATGAAATCTGAATTTAATAAACGAATCAAATGTATTACCAAGAAATATGACAAGTTTCAGTTCCCAGATGGAAGTTTTGTGAGTTTCCAAATCAAGTTCAAATGTTCTATTCTGAAACCCTTTTTTCAGTCAAGTGGGAATTTCACAAAACAGGAAGATTCAGCAGATATGATTGGTTTCAACCTAGCTTATCGATTGTTCAAAAAACTCGACAAAAAGCAGCAAAAATTACCGGGACTTGAGAAATATACAGTGGAACAGAATTATTTTCAGAGAATGGCTTATGTAAGATTTATTATCTGGTAACTTCTTATGATCTACATAATCCTAAAATATTTGTAGCTTTGGTGTGGTCAGAGTTTGGACAAGTATGGAATTATGAGACAGAAAGAAGATACACATAGTTTTACAAAGTTTCGGGTGAATGGGATGATGTCGAATTCAAAGGAGTTTGCGAGAGCTTTCAAGTGTGAGAAGAATAGTCCGATGAATCCCAAGAAGAAGTGTCCATTGTTCAAATAAATATTCGGATTTTAAAAATGTTTCGTTAAAAATATCATGTATTTTGGAGCCTATTGAAAATCGAACACCAATTTTTTTATAACATTCTTTTTCTGAAAATAAGTCAAGTTCGGTCCTATTGATTTCATATATTTATGTTTTGGTTGGATTTGAAGACAAATCAGTGGAACAGGTTTATTTTCAAAGAATGGCTTATGTAAGAGCAGAGCACCAAAAGAGCTCAAAAATCAACAAAAAAAAAAGTATTCCAGGTTTGGTGTTCTAAAGAGTTGACAGGTGCTTACCTCGACTATCAGAGGACGGATAAACAAAGTGCTGCCAAGTTTCGGGTGAATGGGATGATGTCGAATTCGAAGGAGTTTGTAAGAGCTTTTGGGTGTGAGAAGGGAAGTCCGATGAATCCCAAGAAGAAGTGTCCTTTGTTCAAATAAAGATTCCGTTTCTAACAGTTTAAAAATCAGAGTTATCATGAAAAAGTTCATGAAGAGTATCGGAATCGGGGTAGAACCCTAACATTTTTTTCCAATCTAGCTTTTCAACAAGATTAAGATAAAAAAATGATCAGTCTTTGGACTCAAGAAATTTTGTCAAAAGATTAATGTGCCTAGTGTGCGTCCAAAAATGTACACCTTGATTTCAAAAAATTGTTTTGCATTAAAAAAACGCAAAAAATGGTTAACGTTTTTGGTTAACTTTAACTATCTTGTCTGAAAAATTGTACTCCTAACTCCAACTTTGAAAGAGACTTCGATGAGTGAAAATATGAAATCTGAATTTTTGCCAGTTCTTTTGGTGAAGTGTTTTTACAATCCTAGAAAAAACATGTTGGCTTTTAAGAACATTTGAAAGAGTCCCCAGGAAAAAAAAAGGTTTTTTTTAATTGAAAATTTTCAGATTCTTATTTTTCTAGATATTGTCTTACAAAAGCTGGAGCATGTTGCTGATACCTTTGGGCATAACTGTGCGGAATATGGGCTCAAACGGACCATCTTGAGTCGAGATTCGTCGTTTTAACCAACAGTACAAAAACTTTTGCCCGCTACTGTACTTGAACATTTCTCAGTTTCTCACAAACTAGAAAAAATGATGGAAAAAAGGAAAAACTGGAAGGCTATTTGGCAAAACAGTGATATGAATTTGTTAAGATTTGAAAAAAAAAATAACCTACCCGCATTTCGCGCAAGGCCGCAGCTAAATTGCATAATTCCCATCACACCATCTTCATACAACAAATGATGTGCCACAAATGTGGCAATTTCCGATATTATCGAATGAACGATGAATACTTTATTTGATTTTACTAAATATCAAAATTGAGAAAAAAAAACATTCAAAATCATAAGACAATTAGAAATTATCAGCATAATCACGTCATTTCAGCATGCAATTGACGAAATTGAGAGAGACGCAGAGAAAAGTTCTCTGAGAGAAGTACAACAGTGAAAATTTCCATGGCCGACTGGTTAACGGGCGT
>LR550597.1:0-86925 GCA_900536415.3 Caenorhabditis sp. 38 MB-2015 | reverse complement strand
TCGGATGGTTAATGAAGTGTCTAACCTTTATATATTTTCCACATTTTGTTTTGATAACATTAATTTGCGTTAACGCGTGGTCGCTACAATCCTCCATCGCCATTCAATTCAAAAAAAAATGTCTAAATTAGACTTTGCCATTTCAAAAGCCTGTGAATTATCGAGGAATTGATTCATGATAAGGAAAAATATTATTTCATTGGGCTCAGATATTCGTGCTTTATTGAAATTGTTCTGCTTGAACATTTAGACTGTTTTTATTCCGAACTTACCATTTTTAAACGAACCACGTGTCAAAAGCCTGACAAATCTCGTTTTTCTGATTATTCGGGATTCGGGACTGTCGGATTCTAGGCCACGCGTGTGCGCTAAACAAAAGGTAGACGGAATCTCGTTTTTTTACTTTTATTTTTCCATTTTTTTAATTGTCAAACTAGAATTTACTTCTTACCTGTGGTTTTATTGTAGATTTTTATTGAATTTGTAAAAATAAATATTTTTATAAGAAAAAAGTGATGTTTTGATGACAATTTCCGCTTGTGTGACCGCGGAGAATGGTTATTTTCTGTATCCCATTTTAGGTAACTTTCTGTGCAGTTCGAACATTGCCAATTACTTCTAATCAAGGTGAGTGTTGGGAGAACTTTTTGGGGATCTATAGAAAATTATAAAATCAAATGTCGACGCAGAAAAATGTTATAGGAATAGTTTTTGAACTGGAAAATCATTGTTTTTTAAATAATGATTTGTGATAAATCTGTAGAGTTTTATTATTGTAATAATATAAAACGTGAATAATAATATAAATGTATGTATTTATAATAATATAAATAATATAATAATATAAATGTAAAAAGAAAAAAAAAGAAAAAAACGTGAAAAGCACCGTGACCTAAAAAATGATTAAAATTCCTCCGTCCGATAAATGCATGTGAAGAAATGAATCATTTTTATTTTTGTTACATATATTTTAAAAGCAGAAATTTACATAAAATATGAAAACGGAGGAGAATAATCCACTAGTCGAGGATGATAAGGAATTTGATGTTTTCAAATTTTGTCGACGACATTTACGGGTCAGCTCGTGGCACAATGAGAGGAATGTTAGTTGTTCTCCTTATTTTTGACACAAAATTGCTTTTCAGCAAGTATACACTGCAAAAGAGCTTCGAGACCTGTTGAACTTGGTTGTCCCAATTTTCAAAGAGGAGCCGACTCTCGCCACGTTGTCACCGCCTTGCACAATTGTTGGGGATATTCATGGACAGTATCGGGATTTGATTCGGATTTTGAATTTTACCAATGATAGGGAATTGATGAAAAATGCGGGGAGGAAACTGGGAGTCTTTACTAAAAGGTATGAGCGTAGCGTAATTCAAACGGTGTCTTTAAAGATTCCTTGTGAGCTGAGCATGGTATATACATATGCTCATTTTTCTTGTTAGCATAATGAAAATAAACAAAAGTTGATTTGACCGCGTAGCACGAAAAAGGAGAAAATAATTCAAAAATCTCGTTCACACAGATTTTCGCGTCGAATGAGGTGTTTGTTGTCAGCTACAGTAATTCAAACTTCATTTAACTTTTTTCTTTGGTAAAATTATGCAAATATTATTTTTAGTTTTCAAGCTGATTCCGTTTTTCAATGGAGCCGTGCAAAAAAACAAAAAAAATTCACATGTGGCCTAGGAATAAAACTAGGCCACACAAATTCAAATTTCTAAATCAGGAAAAAAAAGAATTTTTGAACTTTTTCTCGTTGATTTTTGTTTTTAAGTTAAAACTGAGTCAGTTTCATAGTTTTCATGCTCATTTTCACCTCAGTGGTAGAAAATGACTTATATTTTCCGTCTATAATGTTTTTGAATATCAATAGCGATGAGCATTTTAGCTTCCGGTGTTGCTTTAAATTTTGTATACTTATAGAGTTTGACCTCCTGATCATCATGGTATATTTTTTAACCGCTCCCTTGTCAGACAGAGATTTGAAATCTATTTTTATGCAGATGTTTTGTTTTTCCTTCGAAAAGTTGATTTGAGCGCGTAGCACGAAAAAGAAGAAAATAATTCAAAAATCTCGTTCACACAGATTTGCGCGTCGAATGAGGTGTTTGTTGTCAGCTACAGTAATTCCGTTTTTGTTCAACTTTCTTCGGCGAAAGAAAATACAACCTTTTATAAACTCTGATTCTATTTTATTTTATTTTCAAGCTGATTTCGTTTTTCAATGGAGCCCTGAAAAAACCAAAAAAATTCACTTCACTTGCAGTGGAGCGCACTTGTACATGTGACCTAGAAATAAAACTAGGCCACACAAATTCAAATTTTTCTAGGCCAGAAAATCGTTTTTGCTCAACTCAGAAGGAATCTTTAAGCTTTGAGCGATATTCAAGAACAGCGTAGCAGGGTAGCGAAAGTGCGCTCTACCGCACAAGGGCGTTTTTTTCGCTCAAAAATACCTTCTATGAAGAGGAAACTTTGACGTTGCTCATTTTTTGTAGTTTTTCCTAATTTTTCATTTTTGAACGTAGCATAGAATGATCTCGACCAATCCAATCCATGTACATCTTCTAACCCTTTTTCAGATTCATGTTCCTCGGTGATTACGTGGATCGCGGAGCCCAATCGATCGAATGCATATGCCTCCTTTTCTCCCTCAAAGTCATCTATCGTGATCAATACAAACTTCTGCGTGGCAATCATGAGACCAAAGAGGTCAACTTCGCGTACGGTTTTCGAGAGGAATTGATCGATAAATTGGGTGACAAACAAGGAATACAGATTTGGAAATTGTTCAACATAGCATTTCAATGGATGCCGTTGGCTGGGCTGGTTGGAAATAAGATTCTCTGTATGCATGGAGGCATTTCGTCGTATTTGAAATCGTTGGATGATATTCGAAATGTAAATTTTCTTGAGAATCAAGCCTGCTGTAGTCTGGCACCAGAAGTCAATATAACTAGGCTGCAAAATTTTCATTTTTTGTAAAAATCGCTTCTTTTTTTTCCTAGAGACTTTGATAGATGTTCTCAAAAAATGGACGAAATTTTCCGAATTTCAAGATTTTTTCTGAAAATATAGTTAAATTGAAAAAAAATTCGTATAATGATTCAAAGTTGATGAATCTACTTGAAATTTTCTGAAAAAAAAAAATGCAATTTTAAGTGATCCCCAAAATTATTAAATTTTTTTCTAAAAATGTTACAAAAAAAATTTAAAAAAAAATTCTCAACCAAAATATTCAAAAAAAATCTCAATTTTTTCAGATTTTTTCAGAAATTTTCAGATTTTTCTTACTCTATATATCGTCATACAAATCTGGACCATGTTGTTGATACCTTTGAGCATAACTTTTCGAAATATGAAGCCAAACTAATTATTTTGAGCCGAGTTAGGAAGACTTCTAGTGGCAGAATCAAACTACTGCATCTAGACTACTCGGGGAAAAATCGGCAAGCTTGCGACAGTTTGTCGCAAACTTGCGACATTCGGCTGTCGCAAGGCTTGCGGTGTTCTTGCGCCAATAGTCGCAAGCTTTGCGACATCTAGCAACAAAACTACTGCACGGCTTGCGACACCCTTGCGCCAGAAAAAATGTGTCGCAAGTTTGCGACAAACTGCCGCAAGCTTGCGACAAGGAAAAAGCCTTGCGACACTCTTGCCGTTTTTTCCCCGAGTACAGCAAACCACTACTCTATGTCCACAGATTCAACGACCCGTCGTTGACGTCGAGAAGGCAGGTTTGGAATGCGATTTATTGTGGGCGGATCCATTTCGTGCGGGAGTTCCTGACGATGCCGGCAAGGCAGAATTCGTCAAGAATGGTCTACGCGGATGTGGAACCGCTTTCAATCAAGGAGCAGTCAAAGAATGTTTAAAGAAGTTGAACATCAACTTGATTGTAAGAGCACACCAGGTTCAACAGACCGGATACAGTTTTTATGCGGATAGAAAACTTGTCACCATCTTCAGTGCTTCGAGATATAATGCGGGTGAAGTGAGAAAGTGCTCAGTACATAAAATGTTTCCACTTTTTACTTCAGAATATGGGATCGGTGTTACGAGTGAAGGTGAATGGTGGCATAGCGATAACGACGTTTTCAGCAAGAGAGAAGAATGAAACAACTGAGACGAAGGAGGAGCAAACGACGAATAAAACGGAGAAAAAGAAGAAGAAAGAGAAAATTGCTATGGAATGAAACGTTTTGGTTTGTGTGCATTTTTGCGTGGCGTGTATGTTTGTGTGTAGTTCTCTCGAATAAATGTATTAATTTTTTTATTTTTTCTGAAATAATTTTTTGAAGTTGGAATCTCTTTTATTCGTGTCATGGCGTATAAAACCAAACGATTGTGTAGTTCTCTCGGACAAATCCAAAATTTGACAAAATATTTTTTTTGACTCACTTTTTTTTGTTAACTGGAATCTCTTCAATTCGTGTCATGGCCGAAGAAACCAAATACTTGTGTAGTTCTCTCGGACAAGTTACTTTTTTTGTTGTTTTTTCACAGTAAAGTTGTTTCTCTAGGTTTTATTCTGTTGTTTTAGGTATTTTTTGTGGTTTTTCGCATTTTATTGTTAAAATTTGCGTTCATGGCCTAGAAAACCAAAGTTTCGTGTGTAGTTCTTTTGAACAACTCCAAATGTTGATTAAATTCTTTCTTTCACTTACTAAGTATCTTCGAAACTTCGAAAAATCTTTTTTAAAAGCGAAATTATCACAATTTGTGACATGGCCTAAGAAACCAAATGTGTGTGCGTAGTTCTCTCGGACAAGTTACATTTTTGTGGCTTTTTTCGCTGATTTTTATTTTTTGAAAGCTTTTCTTCATTTTTGATCGGTTTCAGCTTCGAAAGAAAACGAGATATTTTTATACCTTGTGTAGTTCTCTCGGACAAGTTGCTTCTTTTTTCATCAATTTTTTATTTTATTAAAAAAAAAACACCAAATAAATATGTAAATGTATATATAGGAAATGTCACCGGAAAAGACTTCTGAACATCAGAAAACAAAATAATATTTTAGTTTTTAATCAAAAAAAAAAAAAGACAAAAGAGTAAATATTCGTCAGTAAACCGTTGGTGGTGCCAGGAAATTGGCAGTTTCCTGACCAACCGATGACGTCACGTCAATCGGCAGATTCTCGGCACCGTTGCACATGTCATCTTGCGGCGAATTGGAGCGACGAGTCGCGCTTGACACGCTTGTCGCGTCGTCGGTGCCAATGGAGACGTCGACGGAGACGCGAGTGCGGAACGCGTTGCTGCATTTTCGTTGGCGACGAAGTTCCGCGTAGTAGCTGCAAATATCACAACATTTGCTTCGTTGTATGCGTGGCCAAGTGGTTAGTGTTTTTGCCTCACACCCACACGACCCGGGTTCGAGGTCCGGCGTGGCCGCGAAATTTTTTGTTTTTTTTTTTTTTTTAATAAACCAACTCACCCATCTCTAACTTGCGAAAAAACGTGTGCCGTCAACATGGACCACGCGGCCGCCGTCTCACTTGTCGGATGGGCGGCCTGATCCAAAAATGTGCATTCGGTTGTCACTGCGTCGGCCGTACACGCAAAGAAATCCGGCTTAAAACCGTTGGCACGGAACTGAACGTGACTGCAGCCGAATTCTTCTGCCAGTCTGCAAGAAGAACGTTTTTTATGTGTGAAGCTATATCATTTTGTAGATCTTGACACGCTGATCAATATCCTGTATTCAGTTTTGGCTAGGCGCAATTCTCGATATACGAATTTCAGCTCTAAAGTTTTCAGCTAGGAAGTGAGCGATTTTGAGGGCTAGGGCCTAACTATAGGATGATCAAGTATGAAAAAGAACCCTCTAATATAGAACCTGGGAATTTATTGCAAAAAAAAAACAGAAAAACGGAATGAAAAAATTTCACGTAATATTTTCACGTATTTTATTATTATTTCTGTCTATCAGTTTTTCATTTCTTTTTGTCCTAAAGGGAAAATTTAAAATTTTCTGGAAGAGCTGTAATTTTTATTTTTTCTATGTTAAACCAATCAGGAAAAATTACCCTAATTTTTCTCTTGGATAAATTTTAACTTTTTTTTGAAATCATTCGAAAATTATCTGAATTTTGAATTATTAGAAACGTTGACTTCTGCAGATTTTGACAATTTATATTCTAATTTTTCGAATTTTATGTTTTGATTTGCTGAATGGAACATGAACTTGTCACGTGAATTTTTCAATATTTTTTGTGAATTATAAGAAAATTTTATTCATTTCTGAAAATGAAAATGGAAAAAAACATGATGGTGATGTTCATTTTTCACCAAAAAAGAGCTGCACCTTAGTTTTCCCCTATTTCAGGTCCCAGATTTCGATGAAATTTTCAGAAAAAGGGTATTTGAGTATGACAAACGTCATGGTTTTGTTCATTTTGAACCAAAAAAAGGTTAAACTCGAGTTTGTACCTGTTTCAAGTCCAAAGTTAACTTGTCTTAGTCCAAAATTCAAAAAAAAACATTTCAGAAAAGTCTGTGTCAGATACTCAAATACCCGTTGTCTTAAAATTTCATCGAAATCTGGGTCACTCAATTTTAGACCTAAATTATGGGACAACTTAGGTGCAGCTCTTTTTTGGTGAAAAATGAACATCACCATCATGTTTTGCGTACCCGAAAACCTTTGGTACCAAAATCTCAACCAGTTTTTTATTAAGTTCAACCCCTTTCGAAATGTCGCGGAGCCGTCTCGTCGAAAAACGTAAGCCGTATGTGCCTGCTTGGTGTAGTGGTAGCGCTGTGGATTGCGGAGCGCGAGGTGCTGGGTTCGATCCCTGCCCCATCCCAATCGAAAAACTCACCGATTTATCTCATCAGCATCGGTCAAACTGTCACAAATGCCTTGTAGGAATTGCTTCAAATATTGTGAATTTTCATATCTTTGACTTTTTGACAAGTTATCGATAAATTGCCGGAAATCCTCTCGTTTTTCTAGAGCTCTTCGCACAATTCTCTCGCCTAAATCATCCTTGGAGTTGTCCATACAGTACTTGATGATTTGTCGCTGTGAGACCGTTAACAATGGTTTGCGATTGCCTTGTGAGGAGATTGATGGACGACCACTGCTACTGGAAATTGAAGATTTTTTAGAGATATTTAAAGCCATAGTTTTCTACACAAAAAGAAACAAGCTTGTTCGCTCCATTGAGAAAAACTTGCTTTGACTACGTTGTGTGCACATTTACGTCAAATTGTGTGTTTTGTGTGCAAACACGACAAAAATGCGGCAAATTCACGGCGTCTGAGCCACTTTTTTTGTAGAACATCAAGTCCTCATTTTTTGAATGAAAATCTGAAAATTTTCAGCCCCAAAACTTGACACGTCCAAAAATCGATGATTTTCATGGTTTTTAGACGTCAGTGTCAAAAATAGTTTTTCTAAAATAATTTTTTTTTCAATTCACCTTTTTATTCATGAGTTTTCAATGTGTGAAACACATTTTCAGAGTGATTTCCAGACAAAAAATATTTTTTTTCGAAATTCCGCACTTTCGTGGTGTTTGCACACAAAACACACAACTCGACGTAAATGTTCAAATACCGTACTCAAAACGAATTATTGTTTGCAATAGAACGAACAAGCTTGTTTGGTTGATTATGAATTTTTTGAACTATTGTATGCTTGTCTTCGCTTCGAGATATTTTATGAAAAAATATTATTGTTCCTTGAAACAAACAGAAGAAACATTAAAGGTGCACATAAAAAAATTTCAGAAATATCTCGAAGCGAACAACAAGCATACTGTAAGTAATCCAGCGAAAAATACGTTTGAATATTTTTTTTGTCGTGGCTTATTCTTTCAGGTCAAAATTCAGTTTTGGTTCTAAATTTTAGCTTGAAATAAACACCTATAAACTTTGCGCCTTTAATCCTTGAAAAGTTGCAAAAATAGTCACCTACAGTAATCCAATTATCCATTTTCTATTATCAATAATCCCCTCCGTTTTTCCCTAGACTAAACGAAAAAATCCTAGATCAAAACTCGAGAAAAAATATTGACAAAACAACAATTTTTTGAGTGACAATTCTTGAACCTGACAGGTGTCTGGCAAAAATAGGGATATTTTTAAAAAACCACATGATAATACTCACCTAGTGCTTGGAGTGTTGGCCGATTTTCGGCGAGTTGTCGATTTTTTCAATGTCTTTTCGGAATCCACGGATTTTGTGTTGCCCATCGCTGAAAAATGAGATGAAAAATAATGTTTTTTCAGCCACAAAAAAAGACAAAAAGTTCCAGTTGAGGGGCGGAGTCATCATGTGAAGTGTGTGTATTTTGGTGAGTAAGAAATTCGCGCGCACACACACACACACGAAATAAAAAAAACTATGCATTTTTTATTTTGGGAATTATAAATTGGGGCGATGTGAAAAAAAAAACGAGGTGTGACACAAAGAGAAAAGCTTAAAAAAAAAAAAGTTTTTCGTGAGTTGGGGGACACAGGCAAGTTGAGATTGGTCCGCAGCGGCACACCCTGTTAGCCCAATGAAAATGGGAAATAGGTGAGAGGGAGGACGTGAGTGGAGACGCAGACACGTTCAGCGGAGCAAGCACGCTCCTTTTTAATGCAAATCGTCTTTTCTCAAAAAAAATCAACATTTCGAACATTTAACTTCACGTTTTTGTTGTTGGCTTTTTCATTTTCAAAATAAAATAACATTTTCTGTGGCTTTTCCAAAAAGAAACACAAAAAATACACGTTTTTTTGTTCGATCGAAAAAAAAACGTGAACACTTCAGCAAAACATCAAATTTTTTGCAATAAAAACTGGAAATGAACATGTGCATTTGCGCTCTAATGAGACTGTCTGCGTCTACACCTCACGTCCTCCCTCTCACCCTTTTACCTTTTAACAGGGTGTGAGCGGGTCCACTGCGGACCAATCGACACTTCACCCACAGCGGGTCCATTGTGTACCCATTTTTGAGCCATTTATGAGCCGCGCGGCTCGGTTGTGGCTTGGTGTTTTTTTCTGATGAAAGTACCATACAAATGAAATTGTGTGCATACAGAATAAATAGTCCTTTCGCCAAGAAAAAAAAATTCCAAGCCGCGCGGCTCATAAATGGCTCAAAAGTGGGTACACAATGGACCCACCGCGTGTGAACGGTCGATTGGTCCGCAGTGGACCCGCTGCGGACCCATCTCAACTTGCCTGTGGAGTCGAACTTGGGATGTGTGGGGGATAGGCGAAAGCGTTAACCGATCGGCTATGCGGGGTGATGTGAGAAAGTGGGAGAATTGTTGCGATAAGATTGGTGGTTTCGAAATGTTTGAGAAGTTTGTGACTCATTGAACTTGCACTTTTAGAAAGGGGTTTCAAAATCAGGAAAAAACACGTGGATTTCTGGCGCCAATATTTGAAAAGTGGTTTTTCCCGCCAAAATTTTAAAAAAAAACGTGGCTTTTTCCCGCCAAAATTCAAAAATTCTTGAATTTTCCCCGCCAAATTTTGAAAAATGGAAATTTATGAGAAAAAAATTAAATTTTAAAAAACCACCAAGAATATATCGGCAATCACCATCACAGTTTCACGTACCTGCGTGGTCGAGTAGTCAGCGTTTTTGCCTCACACCCACAAGACCCGGGTTCGAAGCCGCGCACCGGCGATTTTATTTTTTTTTTTTTTCGAGAATCAAAAACCAGATAGAGTTTTCATTTTTTGACGAAAACTTTGAAAAATGAAATGTATCAATCTATCTGGCGGATCGGTGAAAACTTGTCAGCTGTTGGCTGCGAAAAAATCAGAGAAGAAATTGGAAGAAGAAGAAGAGAGGGGCGGATACAACAATCAGGCACCACTTGTTCTTCTTCTTCTGCTTCTTCTTTTTCAGAAAAAGGCGAGGCGGTTCACTCGAAATAGAATTCGGGTTATTTATGGTGCAATTTTCATGGTGCTGAAGTTTGACCGGAAAATCGAGCGGGGAGCGCAAGTTGTTTTTTTCTGTGCTCACTTGCCGCCAATTTTAAAGGATTTTTCTGGAAATTCAATTTTTTTTGTTATGTCAAGTTTTTTGCTTCATGAAAATATGCTCAACAAAAAAACTTCCTGCTATACAGAAAAAAAAACAAAGAAAAAATCTATTATTATTTCCATCCAAAAGCACTTCAGATATCTGCTGTAGTAAACATAATCTGGATTTTTTTAGACGCGAAATTCTCGGAAAAATTAATCCTCTTTGACGTCAATCTGGAGGTGTTGCAATGAAAGAAGAAAGGTCAAGCTTATCTTGGCTATTGCGATGATTCAACACATGTGCCCACGTGGTCTAATGGTTAGCGGGCGCGTTTCACGTTCAACCCTGGGGCGTGGGTTCGATGCCGTGCGTGTGCGAAAATCTTCTTTTTTTTTTGATTATTTCAGACGAAACCAAACAATAAAAGAACAAAGCAAAAAAGCGGCGATTTGTTTTTCAAGGACCCCCTGATACACCCACCTAACTAAACAACAATTTGTGGACCAGATGACGAAAAGAAAAAAATCAGACACGCGAAAAAAAAACATAAAATAACAATTGGTCACGACAGAAATAACAACATTAATTGAAAAAAAATAACAGAGACGAAGAAAGAAAAAGTTTTTTGTTCGGCGTCAAAAATCGGTCAATGGGCGGAGCTTGGCAGAAGCCGCACGGTTTTTTGAATAAAAAATTTTGGCGCGAAGAAAAGTGGGCGGAGCCAATTGTGCTTATTGGTGTGAACTTTCGAAAATTAAAAACATTATTAGAGAACATTGCCACGTGTTTTTAGCGGAAAATTTTGAGATTTCAAAAACTCAAGAACGTAGATCAAAAGTCGAATATAAACACCTTTCCCGCATGACAAAGTGGGCGTGGCCTAATGTCAAAATATTTGCAAAATAAACGGAACAATTGGCTATTTTTTCGAACATGTATATGTATACAAAAAACGAAAGATGAGAAGACACATATTTTGTAGTAAAAAAGAAGAAGAAGATACGAAAAAAATAAAATAAAAAAGATAAAAATTTGTACGATTTTTATTGCATGGATAATGCTCTTGAACTAGACATGACGGGAAGCGTTGTCATTATGTTTATCTAGGCAATTTCACCACGTGAGAATAACTGTCTGTGTGGTCGAGTGGTTAGCGCGCACGCCTTGAAAGCACGCCGTTTTGCCGTCGAAGTGAGTTCGACACCGCGTGCCGGCGAAAAATGAAAATGTTTTTTTTTCTTTTTTTTCCCTCCGGCTTATATTCTGTCTAATCTAATAAATCTCAAAAAAAAAGAAGAGAAAACTTTTCTTTTTTGTGTCGTTGCATGATTTTCCAAAAATAGAGTTTTTTCGCAGAAAATAATTATAAATTTTTGTGACGCAGGCGGTTTTTTTTGTTTGAAAAATCGAAAATTTCCGGAAAAAAATAATCAAATTTTGTGAATAAAAAAAACAAAACAGCAGGTTTTCGGTGTTTCTGACGTCACACACACGATTTTCATTAACTTTTGGTTTTTAAAAAATCGTCGCGCGCACAGAGAATATATGTTTTTAGCTGTCTCTATAGCAACTTAAATATACTTTTGACGTTAATCCCGTTTTTTTTTTGTGTGTATGTGCGAGAAGCCCAAAAAAACAAAATAATTATAACATTTTTGTTGGCTAGAAGAGGAGTTGGGCAAATTAGGGGCTGGGGAAATTGGGAAAAACAGTTTGGCGATTTGAAATAGTGGAATTTTTTGTTATTTTGAACAAACAAAATCTACAAAAGTTTAAAATATTCCAAAGTTAACAATTCCACATGGATTTTACGTACAAAAATTTAAAATTTACTTCCCCAAAAAATTCAAACTCAAACAAACAAGCTTGTTCGCTCTATTGAGAAAAAAAATTAGTTTTGAATACGGTTTGTGAACATTTACGTCAAGTTGTGTGTTTTGTGTGCAAACACGATGCGGCACGATAAAAAAGGGATTTTAAATACCTATTTTTTAGGGAATATTTTTTTTAAATCTTTTAATTAATCCTGGTCTACGATGAAATTTTGTGTAGAATTTTTTTGTCTAAATTTTCAAACTATAATTTCAAACGGCAGTTACACATGAATTTTGAAGAAAAATGATCAAAAATTCAATTTATATTCTAATTCGTAAAAAAAATCATATTTTCAAAACCAAAACCTATAGTCTGCAAAATTGCGTCATGAACTTTTTCGAATCTGCACACACCGAATTTTACGAACAATTGTGAGAGTGTGTGGAAAACAGAGAGAAAGAAAAGAAAAAGACGGTTTCGATAGAGCGCACATAACCCCACTGAGCAGAGCGAGCAATATTTTTTGGGCACGACTATCTCGATTTGATTGTGAACCTTTTTAATAGTAAAACATTAATTTATCTCGCATTCTTCCTTTAAATTTAAGATTTTAAATATTTTTTAATGAATTTTTGAAATTTGATGACTTGTTACCCAATTTTACGCCACAAAGTATTCAAGTTTGAAATCAGTTTTGAGAAAAATGAAATTTTCAATGAATTTTTTGAAATCCGAAACGAAATATTTCTTTTTCTCTGTTTTCAACACACACTCACAATTGTTCGTAATATTCGGTGTGTGCAGATTTGAAAAAGTTTGTGACCCAATTTTGCAGATTTTTCGCGATTCACCTTTAATGAAGTCAAACTTTCGAAAGAATTTTTTGAATTTTTCTTCAAACTACTTCTTCGTTTAAAAAATTATAAATTTTCAGAAAACTAGAGTTTTGTAGCCAGAATTTATTTTTAACAAAAAATAGTCATTTTTCTCCCTAACCACAAAATTTCTGAAATTCTACATAATATTGTATTTTCTTAGAACTCAAAATTTCGCGTCACACTTTCTCCGAACAAAAAAACCCAAAAAAAACATAGAATGTTCTCCGAAAAGGCAGGTATTCTCTCTTTTCCAGTAATTAGTTTTACTTTTCCCAAACTTTTCTTCTTGTTTTCCGAAAACATTTTTATCTATACAAAAAAAAACGGAGAAAACAATGACATGAATTGAATGGTGATGCATTCTTAACGAAACTAAAAATCGGAGAAAATCAACAAAAAAAGTTAAAAGAGTGAAGTTAAATTAAAACGAGAACATTTGCTCAGACGGCGCCAAACGTTTTGAGACCTGGGGTGGCCGAATAGTTGATTAGTTGTCCGCGCGAACCGGTACGATCACGGAAATCTGAAAATAGAATATCGAATTTAGGGAATACACAAAAAGTGCGAAATTTGTTCGTCAATTTTCTTTTCATAATCAAGTTTTCTTTCACATTTGATTGCCTTTTCCTTGAATGGCAGACTAGAAAAACACCATGAAAGTACACAAGACTTGGATATTTTGATGAGGAACAAAAAATGAGGGGTGTAGAAAAACATATCTTGAAACTTTTCTTGATTTTTTCGTATTTTAAGAGGTGAAACTCGGAATCTAGACAAAAAAGTTAGAAATTCAGCTCATAAAATTTAAGAAAAAACCCACCATTAACATAATCATCAACCATATCATCCAAAAAGTCCATTCCATCCGAAATCGCCGACGACTCGCCCGATTTGTCAGTTTTTTCGGCGGCGGTTGCTGAATTCCAACTCAAAGCCGTCGAAAGAATCGAAACATCTTCAGCGAGCGGTGAGAACTTGCGCATAAGACTGACGACGAATTCAGAACTTCTGAAAATTTAAAACTTGGTCAATTCAAAGATGAGAGAGGCCAGAAATTCCGTATTATATTTTTTTTAAGTAAAAAAATATTGATTGTGCTTTCTTTATTTTGAGCTTCGAAATTATTAACTTCAGAAAAAATATGAATTCAGTTATTTTCAGACTTAGAGTCAAAAGAGGCTTGACATGTTATTCATACTCTGAAAAAAAGCGAAAATATTGGAACAGTTTTTTTTCTTGTAAAACTTATAAAAACCTTGAAACAGAAAATAAATCTAAATATAGGAATTTCAGAACCGAAAAAATGAGATTAAATTATTTCAAATTACGATCAATTTTCAATTTTTCTGGAAAACTTCATAATATCTTCGAAACGGTAAACATTTTAAGAGCATAATAATTCGTAAACTTAAAGAATAAAAAACCTTTTTTGCGGTTTTCAGAATTTTTTCAAGCGTTCTTTTTCATATAGCTTCACAAAGAATTATCGGAATATTTTTTTAAATGTAAAAAACTCACACTTTCAAATGATAACTATCGAACGGGAACATATCATCAAACGGTCTTTGTTTCTGCTCATCGATTGGAATAATATGATTACAGTATACCAACTGAAGGGATCGAGTGATAGCGGAAAAACAACGAGCAACTGGTCGACTAACAAATCGGAGGGGTTCTAACGAGGAATGAACAATACGGCCAATTGACCAACTTCGGATATTTTCAAGCCAATCTGAAATTTGAAAAACCTATGTATTTTACGAAGAAAAATAGAAACTTACCCGAATTTTTAACAAAATCACGATAACGAAAAGCGAAAACAAGGAAAAACGACTGCGATATCGCATAAAATGTTCCGTGTCGTTGTAAACCCGGCAAAATTTGTGAACTTCCCGAACAAAATTGATCGACATAGTGACGTAGCCATTCATACATTTCTTCGAGCCAAGTGAAAGCGGTTCTGTAAAAAAAATTGAATAATAAATATTTCGGAATCCGACATATATTTAAAAATATAAGTTTTTGAGCAGTTCTTGAGCACCAAAGTTGGGCGGAATTCCGACTTCCGTATTCCGTCTTCCGACTTCCGCAAATGGAAAACTTAATTCCGACTTTTTATGTTCAGTCCGATGATCGGATGTCGGCTCATCGTATAGTAAAAATACGCTATTTTTCATTCGAAAATCGGTTTTCCGCGTTTATTTCTCATTTTTTGTTTAGTTTCTTTAATTTTCACAAACAAAAACGTGTTTCGGACGGAAAAATAAACACCAAAAGCACTTCCGACTTCCGCATGTTTTTAGAGCTTCCGACTTCCGCAAAATAAATTTTGATTCCGACTTCCGACTTTTCAAAAATTGACTTCCGGGCAACTCTGTTGAGCACCTTTAGAATCGTTTTCTGGGAGTTTTACTTTTCTTTACTACTTTCTACAATGATTTATTGAAATTAGGCTTTAATGATAATACTATTAATATTGTTGGAAAGCTTTAAAGAAATATTAATTATACTTTCAATGAAAACCGCCAAAAAAAAACTTCAGTTTTTCTGATTTTTGAAACAATTACCGCTTTTATTGTTCACTTAGAACTTATCACATGATCGATGTTCCATTTTATCAAAAGTTTGAAGAATCGATTTTGAAACGTATTGCTACGAGTTATTTAAGAAGTGGTTTATTTATATCGAATTTAATTTTCAATCGAACTAATTTTTAAAAAAAAAACTCACTTTTTATCTATATACTTGGCTCTGGCAACAAATGCGGCAAGATACGCGGCGGCTCCTTGACTCTTTTTCGCATCAGCCGGTGCGCGAGGCATTCGACAACTGATCTGCCACAATGTATCCAATATTCTACTCGTATATTCTGCTCTTAACGAGCACAAAAATAGCCAGACGAACGAGATATGTCTGACATGAATTGCAGTCAACATGGTCGATTCGAGGCATTGGTTGAGAATTTCGAATAATTGTTGGGGATTTGATGGTTTTGAATTTTCCAATTTCATTGAGGTTATCCAATTTTCTGAAGAATCAAATAATATATTTTGAAGACAGGGGAATATTTTGAAGCTACCTTCGGTTTCCGCATCATGTACAAATTTCACGTAGGTCAGAATATCGGTGCAAACAGTGTCCAAATGTGTGATCATTTCTTCCGATTTTTTGTCGATTGAGCCTTTTTCAGATTTTTCAGTTTCAACATCGTTTATCAAGTCTTCTTCATTCTGAAATAGAAAAATGAACTTTATATTCCGTCTACAAAAATCGTTTGATTTTAAGGTTATCTTAGGGACTTTTTGTTAGATTTTTTTCAGAATTTCAAACGGAGAAAAAACGGCAAGCGTGTCGCGAGGCTTGCAGCATTTTTTCCCTTGTCGCAAACTTGCGACACATGTTTTCTGGCGCAAGGGTGTCGCAAGGCTCGCAGTAGTTTTGCTGCTAGATGTAACAAAGCTTGCGACTTTTTTGTGATATTGGCGCAAGAACATCGCAAGCTTGCCGATTTTTCACCGAGCCAGTAGAAGACTATTGAAACATTGTTTATTTTTAATATATCGATTCTTTGAAACGTATTTCTGAAGTGTTCAATATGACAACTCGTGTTTCATAAAAAGTACACATTTTACACCTTTTTTCAACTTTTTCATAATTATGGGTGAAAGTTTTAGCTACCTCGTAATCAACTATTTGCTAATTTTGGATAAAAGTACACCGAAAATTATTTAATTTTAGACTGAGACATTTTCAAAGCACATTTCTTTATAATTGTAGCTTCTCTTTGATTTACTGACTTTTCATGGTTTCAGATAGTCTGAAAGAGATTTTTCATTTGAAACTTATGAAATTATGATTTTTTAAATTAGATTATTTCAGATTTACAAACGATACTACTTCTTTTACTATTTAAACATTTATCATCCTGAGTTCATTGATTTTTTGAAACTTACGTTCGAAAAGTCTAATATACTGAACCAATTTTTATTAAAAATACGAATTTTGTAAGCTTTTTGAATATTTTTTTCATTGAAATGGGTGAACCAGGAAAAATTAGTTTTGAAACAAAGATATTGTAAAATAGTTTGAGAATATTTCAAAAGAATTATCTTTTTACCTAGTTTTTTTTTCTGATTTTCAGCATTTTCACGGATTTCAGACTTTTTTAGGACCCTTTTTAAACAAAATCTGAAAATGTTTTCATTCAAAACACTTACCATAGCAAAAAGCGAAGGGCTATTTCGATGTTCTTCTCCTTCTGGCAGTTCACATCTCCAATTATGAGCCTGAAAATCACAAATGTTCCCCATACACACAAAATTCCCAGTAACTTACATCATCTTTAACCAATCTTTCGAAAATCGCCTGCCATATTTCTTTTGAAATCGAACTTGGCGCATACATCTGAACACGAATCAAATTTCTACAATAACCTGTAGTTTTGATAGCTGGTTGTGTGAAATGTGGAAATGTGAGGCGAAGGGATCGAAGAAGGGTTTTGGTGGACATTGGGAAGCATTTGAGGATATTTGAGATGATATAATGAGCCATTTCGAAGTGATCGTTTTGAGTTTTTTCGTCGAGAACCAGTTTGACGTCACCCGTTTCTTCGTTTATCTCGACTTGCGGAATCAGACGTTCACAAACACTTGAATAGACATCTTCAGTGAAGCAAATTTGACGAACAGCCAATTCGCACAAAAAATTGCGGAAACGATCAAGAATCTCGTTGGGAACACTTTGCCATTTCAAATTCTGGAAAAAACAGTTTGTGAAACTTCAAAGATAATCATACATAAGAAGGGGTGTCACCTGATGTTATGTAGGGGTTTTAACTTTTGAAAATCAGGTAATTAGTTATTTCGGTAAGCCAAACTTTGATTTACCACAGTTTATTACTCGAAAATTGGTTTAAAAAGAGGTTTAATGGCACTTTCAGCTGTCAAAGAAGCCTATAGAATCCATTTTAGGCACATTATTATCTCAAATGTGATTTTTTTTCAGAATAAAACTTGTTATTTAACGGAATGGTTCAAATTTTTTGGGTTGGAGGGGTTTTAAATTCAATTTTCCAATGGGGGATCTTTTTATGTATAAAGATAATTTTCAAGAACTCACCAATAACTTTCTAACAAGTCCCTCAGTTTGAACATCCAACGCATCCGCAACATTCATAAACTGTTCCAACATTTGTATTTTCGGCGTATCAGCTTGCCAAGTCTCAAAATGATCAAAAGCGTTGCAGATTTTTCGATAAGTGACCGCTGCTCCAACATCTCCTTTCAAATAATCGTTGATAACTTGTCGTCCGGTTGGAGTATCATCGAGTTTCGCCACCTTTCGCTCGACTTTTGGCTCGTCAGTGGAAGCGCGTTTCATGTTTTTGGTTGGTTGGTTGATTGATAATAACAGAACAAAATGATTAAATGCAATAATAACAGATATATATGTAACTCTAGTGTACAAAACGCTGCACTTGTAGTGGAGCGTGTTTCGTTATTACTTATGCAGTCATTCTGGGCCCAAGTATCTGGAAAAATAGGTTTTATTGTTTTCAAAGTGTGAAGAAACACCGCAGAACAATTATATGAGCTAGATATTTCGAAATTTTACACAATTTTTTGATAGTAGAAAATTATTAACATCTTTTCTGTATTTCAAAATTCGTCGTTTTTGTGTGAAACACGAATAAACACCAAAAACTAAGTAGAACTATGGGCATACCGATGGAAAACAACCGAATAGTGAATTTTTTGAAATTTTCAGGCCCTTTGAAGCTGTTCCCAATATTTTTGTTTTTATTATAAATTTTCGAGTAAAAACCTGACAATTCCATGGAAAACACATGGAAAACACGCGGAATATTGAATTTCACAACGGAAAATAACAAAACTATAAATTTTTTCAAAATCTCATAGCTTTCGACAATTTCGAGGCAATTTTTAATGTTTATCGATTTTTCTTGGGAGTGTTCATATTTTTTAAAACGCCGAACTACTTCAAAAAGCTGCGAAAACAAGAGGAAACTCAATTTTTAGGCTTTTAACGTTCGAAAAATATAAAAAATCGATATTTTTTCTCGTGCCTGCAAAAACAACGCAATGGTCTTTACCATTGGCGCATTTCGTGCTCACCGCTTGCGCGTTTTTTGTAGTTTGAACGCCGAATTTTTTTTGTTTCTTTTTTTTTTTTTTGAAAAACGAGAATTGCGATTTCCGGTGAAAAAAAACTTTTCAAAACTTCTTTATATTGAAAGAACAATGTGACTTTGTTTGAAATTCGTTTTCCATCGTTATTCACACTATGTAAGAACAACATTATTCTCAAAATAAGTTATTCATCGTCCTCTGCATTTGAAATTGACCAGTCGACTTGAAAAATGAAAAATTGATTAGATTTCTATTTCCAATCACAAAAAAGCTAGGCTAATTTCCATATTGTTATTGGCGCCGACAAAAACATACCACTTGGAAGCTTCTCAAAAAACAAATTTGTTTATTTTTCCCTTTATTTTTACTTTTTCTCTAGACAGAACACCTTTAGGAAAAAAGAAATTTCTTGGGCCAAAGTGTATGAAAGAGAAAAAAAATGATAAGATCTGAACAATTTCTCTAAAAAACAGACATCGATTTATCTTCTAGATGGATGCTGACAGGCAGAGAATATAAAATATTTGACCTTCCAAACCAATTTGTTAGGAGACTGGTGTTCATTGGAAAAAGAATAGTGCTCATTATTTATTTTTCCTTCTTTTATTATTATCCTCGCCTCATTTCATTCTCTTTTTCTATTATTTTTGAGTAGTTATTAGGTATTTTTTCCTATTGATTCGAAACTATTTTGCTGAAATTTTTTCGTATATTTGAATAAACAAATATGTATGTTGTTATATATTTAATCAGTGGTCAAACTTATTTGCAAATAAACCGCTTTCGTCAAACCTTCTCTAAGTATCTAATTATTGACATAACCTCGAAATCTTTTCTCATTTTCGATATTTTCCGCGCGCCCCCAAAACACTACGGTTCAAAATTATAGTTTAATCAGAATTCGATTTATCAATGATACTTAGTTCAGGATTTTTTTGTTCATAGATCTTTACTTTTTTCGCCTTTGTTGTATTATAATTAATTACTACAATATGTTTTTTTTCAGATATAGTATTCAATCAAATGAAAAGTGCATAAAACTAACAAAACAATGGATTCACTAACAAAATCAATAATCATTTTCCTATTCCTTCTATTACGGTTATCAAACGAGCAAATAATTGATGTGAACGAAGAACGAATTCCGGAACAATTGCGATATAATGAGGCGACGACACTTGGACCGAATGAAGAGGATTTCATTCCGCTGTCGCCGATGAAGAAGATTAGAAAGCGACAGGTTGGAGAGGAGGATGAGATTGATCCGGCAACGGCGACATTGCCAACAGATGTGGAAGTGGAGAATGATCCGGTGAGTTGGGTTTTCATGTTTTGAAATTGCATTGAATCGTATTCTGAAAATAGAAATGGCCATCTTGAAACCTATGTTCTCAACTTAAAAAAAAAAAAAAACTAAATTTCGACTTGTAATTTCTGAACTTTGAAAAATAGAAATCAACTTCTGAAATTGTTTTCCAGAACACTTTCAGATTTTGTAGATTTCTTTTTTAAACGTTATTTTATCTAATGGAGGGATTTCAATCATTATGTTAAGATTACGTTGATTTGTGGAAGTTTGGAAGAAAATTCACACTGAAGTTTTACTTTTATTAACTCGAGAAACTCCTGATTTTTATAGTCACACTTCGAATTTTTCGCACCGACTACAGCAGATTTTGACAACCTATATTCCAATTTTTGAAATTTTCTGAATTTCATGTTTTGAATTGCTGAATTCTATTTATAAGAAGGACTCTAGTATTTTTTCTCCGAACATTTACATTCTTGAATTTTTAAAACTTATGAATTTTTTTCACCTATAATGCTTCCAAATATTTCCTTATCAATAACAGAAAATTTCAAACAGTACAATTATTCAAAAAAAAACTTAAAAGTTTAGAAACAGAATATTTTTCTCAGAAATTTCATATTTTTCTTATATGCATCGCCATTCGAACCGAAGTGATCCAAAAAAAATGATTAAAATTCCTCCGCTATTTAAATGATTCCAAAAATTTTTTATTCAGAAACTTCTAGTTCATCTCTTTGATTTTTTTGCCTGAATTAACATTTTTGGTGATTTCAGAGTTTTATTTGATTTTAAGCTCGAAAAAATTTATCTAATTAGGTTATTTAATTCTGCAAAACAGAGAGAATGAATCAATTTTTCCATCTGAATAGTTAAAGTGTTATTAATAAAATGTCATATGAAAAAATACGTATCAGAAAAATCAAAAAAAAAAAAAACAGAACAAAACAAAACTCATTAATGTGTTTTCTTCCAGATTGATCACATTTACTACATCATGGAGACAATGACCGAAGACTCATCCGCTTTGCTGAAATATTGGGTCAATATTGATAAACTTTTGGAGAAACCCGGAGTTGTTGGCAACAAAAGTCACCCAATTCTCAGTCAAGGATATCGGCGAGCTGTGGTATGTCGTATATTTACCCTGAAAAGTATTTAAAGAATTTCCTCAGGGTTCAAAAATCTCGTTCCAATTCCCATTTTACGGACATCGTATGTCGAATTTGACGATTGCGACTGGTGGATTCATCTACGTTGGAGATCAGACGCATAATTGGCTCGCTGCTACGCAGTTCATCGCACCGCTCATGGCCAATTTCCATACGCAAATGAATGTGAGTTTTTCGTTGTTAAATAGAAATTAGTCTTGATTTTTCTAGGATTCTAACATTATTTACGCGGATGATGGTTCTATGTTTGTAGTGGAATGGAGAAATGTGCAACTAAGAGAGGATTCGACAAATAGTAAGTATATTTCTGCAAAATTTCTCATTGTTGGTTTTCTTAGGCTCTGAAAATTGTCAAGAATCGTTTCAAATCCAAAAGTGTATCAAAAAATTTACTGTTTCACTGGTTTCATATAGTTCAAGAAAATTATTTAAAAATAATGCATGCGTACTGGAAACAACATTCCTAAAAATATGAAAGACTTTAAGATGAATATTTTTGTTCCTAATAATAGAAAATAATCAAGAAGACAATCTGAAAATGACTAGAACAGCCATTTGCCAATTTTCCAATTTTAAAAGACTGAAATTCTGATTAGATCAAAATATTTTTTGGATTGCCAAAAGACGATTTTGAACCCAACAATAAACAATGGAGGTATTTCTACTCGATCTTGAAAAAAAAACCTCAATTTAAATAAAATTTAAACATTTGCTCCTGAAAGTTACTGATTGTAAAGGCTTTTTTTAAAAATAAGTGCTTAGGTTCCCAATTAGGCAGAAAAATTTTTTTGTCGGTTTTTCATTTTTCTGAAGGAAGTTGTAAAAATAGTTTTCAAATTCCCTAAGTATATTTTTAATTTTACTGTTTCACTGGTTTCATGTAGTTCAAGAAAATTGTTTAAAAATACTGCGTGCGTTCTGCAAACAACATTCCTAAAACCATGAAAGGCTTTAAGATGAATTTTTTTGTTCCAAATTGTAGACAATAATCAAGAAGACAATCTGAACATGACAGAAACCGTCACTTGCCAATTTTTCAGTTTTTTTCTTCTGATAAAAATAGAACTGAAATTTAGGTTAGATCAAAAACTATTTTTTTTTTTGGATTACCAGAAGACGATTTTGAACCCAACAATAAACAATGGAGGCATTTCTTTCTACTCGATCCTGAAAAAACCTAAATTTAAATAAAATTTAAACATTTGCTCCTGAAAGTTACTGATTGTAAAGGCTTTTTTTAATAAGAGCTCAGGTTCCCAATTAAGAAAATTTTTTGTCGGTTTTTCAGTTTCTGAAGGAAGTTGTAAAAATAGTTTTCAAACTCCCTAAGTATATTTTTAATTTTACTGTTTCACTGGTTTCATGTAGTTCAAGAAAAATTTTTCAAAATACTGCGTGCGTTCTGCAAACAACATTCCTAAAACCATGAAAGGCTTTAAGATGAATATTGTTGTTCCAAATAATAGAAAATAATCAAGAAATCTGAAAATGACAAGAACCGTCACTTGTCAATTTTCCAGCTTTTTTTCTGATAAAAATAAAACTGAAATTTAGATTAGATCAAAAACTATTTTTTTTTTTGGATTACCAGAAGACTATTTTGAACCCAACAATAAACAATGAAGGCATTTCTTTCTACTCGATCTTGAAAAAAACCTAAATCTAAAAAAAATAAAATTTAAAAATTTTCTCCTGAAAGTGACTGATTGTAAAGGCTTTTTTTTATAAGAGCTAACAAGTTGTAAGATTCCCAATTAAGCAGAAACATTTTTTGTTGGTTTTTCAGTTTCTGAAGGGAGTTGTCAAAAATAGTTTTCAAATTCAAACGTATATTTTTTATTTTACTGTTTCACTAGTTTCATATTGTTCAAGAAAAATTTTTCAAAATACTGCGTGCGTTCAAGAACCTCCCATCTTAACTTTTGATGAAACTTGGTATACCTACTAATTCGGACCTCCTGATCATAAACGTGTATTTAACTTTTTTCCTTCGGCTCTCTGAATAAAGTTAGAGCTCGAAAAGTTCCCAAAACAATGCTAAATTTCTTCGAAAGAAAAGAGAAAAATAAAATAAACTTAAAGATTCCTTATGAGCTGAGCAAAAAGAAAAAAATGGCCTAGAAATTTGAATTGCGCGCGTGGCCTAAAAAAAAACTAGGCCACGCGAGCAAATGCGCTCCAATACACACAGAATCATTTTTTAATTTTTTTTTGTAGGGTTTTTTAAGCTTCCATTGAAAACGAAAAGTGCCTTGGAATGTGTAAACATTAATATCATAATGCGATGTTCAAAGCTGGAGAAAACGAGAAAAAGAAGCGAAAAAAAACGTTCAAAGCACCCTCTCTGTTTCACACACTATTTCGTTCCTTCGCGTCGAGACCTTTGACAGTACTCTCGAAATAGCGTGTGAAACAGAGAGAGTTGGACTTGAACTTTAAACGATTTTTATTCGTGATTTTTTGCATTTTTTTCAGCTTTGGACATCGCATAACATCAGAGCCATAAAAATGTCTTCGCATTTTACCGAATAAAGTTCAATAATGTTACGGTAGTCAACAAAGCACCACAAACGACGCACAAATGCACAAAGTCTGTGTGAACCAGAGCTGTTGAAATGGAATTTACCCCAAATGGGCTTCCCAGTTTAAATGGGAAAAATGAGTAAAATTGTTCACGTGGGAAAATCCCAGATAAACATTACCATCCCATGGGAGCCCAGGTGGGCTTCTTTTTTCTTTCATTTCTTGAAAAAAATGCGACTTTTTTATAAAATGAACAAAAAACGACAAATCCGTCAGAAAAAAAAATACAAAACGTGAACTTTTTCTACATTTTTGGAATTATATTTCCCACCTGGGAAAGCCCAGCCCACCCCAGTTTATCTGGTCATTTCTCGAAGTGGGGTGGGATGGAATGGGCATTTTTATCTGGGCTATCTGGAGCCCACATTTTGCCCATTTCAACAGCTCTGGTGTGAACGGTGTGGATCTGAAATTCGAACAAATTTTTTCTTTTTTCTGCAGCGAGTTAAAAAAAATTTTTGGTATTGTTCAATATGTGAACTAGAACAATGAACATCAAGGCTCAAACGCACTCGCAGTTTATATACCATGCTCAACTCATAAGGAATCTTTAAAATCGTGAACATTCTGTTTTTTTTGGGTGTGTTTTATAAAGAAGTTTTATTCGTGTTAAAACCATGGGATTTTCGAACTTTTTTCAGAGAACCGAAGGAAAAAAAATTAAAAGCTGGACGTTGATCAGGGAGTCCGAATTAGTAGGTATACAAAATTTCGTTAAATGTTAAGATGGGGACTAGTTGAACCTCACTTGTGAAAACTCGATCCTGAAAAAAATCCAAATTTAAATAAAATTTAAAAATTTCCCCTGAAAGTGACTGAAGATCTTATTTTTCCCGGAGAAAGCATACAAATTTCGAAAATGAAAAAAGTTTTTCTGTAGTTTCGAATTTCCTGAATTGAGAACAATATATTTGAGTTTTAATTATTGCATCTTTATGTGTTCCATAAATCGAAAGGGATTTTCATTTTTTTTTTGTTGTGAAATTCGTGAAACCGAATAGATAAATAATCATTGTTTTGAGTTTGAGAAAAACAATCATTATTGAAGTTATAAAATAAACTTATTTTCCAGACACATTCTCATTCCAAGCGATTCTGCACAAAAACGGGGATATCGTCTTTGCCTACAAAGACATTCCTCTACAAATTGAGAATATCAGCGATGCGAATCACCCTGTCAAATTGGGAATTTCCGACGCGTATTTGTTCAATCACGATGGTTCAATTGGTGGCGGATCGGCGGCAACCTCGCAGCCAAAACGAGTAATTTACGAGTATCATCGAATTGAGGTCACTCCGCCGAAAGTTAAATCGAATAGTGTTGTCATTCTGAAGGCGCAACCTAGTGAGTTTGTTTTCTCGAAATTTTCGTTTAAAAAAATCTGCGTTCGGGGGTAATCGAACCCCCGTCGAATGCTTGGAAGGCATCCATGCTGACCATTACACCACGAACGCGACATGGAGGCATATGAGAAAATTACGGAGATAACAAAATTGATTTTCGATGCGATAAAATATATGTATGTTATATAATTAGTCGTTCATAATGAAAATGCTAGTTTGTTATCTCCGAAAATTGCTACTATGCTTCCATGCCGCGTTCGTGGTGTAATGGTCAGCATGGATGCCTTCCAAGCATTCGACGGGGGTTCGATTCCCCCCGAACGCAGATTCATTTTTTTAAAATCTAATTTAAATAATTTTGTCCTCGAAACCATACTATTATTTTTCAGCTTGTATCCAATACGATTCCTGTGATTCATGCACCAATGCCACCCTCAAACACTTCAAATGTCAATGGTGTCATTCGAAAAAGAAGAATGGTGGACCGTTTTGCACTGATGAATCGGGACTTCATCGACGACGTCAAGATTGGGTGCAAGGAAATTGTAGTCTGAAAAGTAAGGGGCTCTATTGCTCATCGACGACGAGCTCTGATGAAGAGGAAACATATGAGGAGCCGAAGGATAGTGTTGTTGTGCCGCTTGTTGGAAACGCGGGAAGAACTGAGAAGCATAAGGGGCGTTTGAACGGAGATGGTCTTGATAAAGATGGACAAGTTGGTGCGAGCTTTGCCACGATATCATTTATGCTTGGAATGTTGGTTTGTATTGGAGGATGGTTGACGTATGCGTATTATAATCCGCATACAACTAGCGGACAATTGTTGATCAAGGTAAGTAGATGAGAAAATTAGAACTTTTCATAGAAATTTGATTAAAACGTATGGTTATTTTTATCCTTAAAATTTATCATTGTCAGAGAATTACAATAAAAACTGAAAAACCATTTGACAGTTTTGAAAGATGACATTTCTTTCTTCAGCCTGAAATTCGTAAAAAAACTGAGTTTTAAAAATCTGTTTTTATATCGAATCTAATCATTTATTGAAAAGAAGAAAACAGTTCAACATAAAAAAAATCCTTAAATTGTTGTACTTTGAAATTCTTCCAAAAAATTGATTGTTGAGAGTCGTTCTAACTTTTCTGAAAGTTTTGGATAAAAGATGTTTTAACTTTTGAAAATTAGCTAATTAGTGAAATCGGTAGACATAAAATAGAAGCCATGAACAAGAAAATTTGATTTACCATATCTTATTTCTCAAAAAGTGGTTTAACAAGAGTTTTCAAGGTACTTTCGGCGTCTAAAAAATCCAGAATCCGTTTTTCGGCACTATATTAATTTAAATCTGACATTTTTCAGAAAAAAAACTCTTTTTTGAGAGGTTTAGTTCTAATTTTCTTGGAATTTTTAAGGTCAGATGGGTTCTAGTTTGAGTTTACCAATGGAGGACCTTTTTATGTATGTTATTTGTACCTAAATTTAAAATTATAATTATGTATTTCAAAATCCTATAATTATTCATCGCGATTTTCGAAAAATTACTTAAAGACGGGGTACGGGGAGTTAATAAGTTGCTGTTCCGGTAAAACATCCCTCGAAGGTTCTACCTTTAAAATATGATCCTTCTTTTAAGAGCAACTTGCCAACTTCCCGTACCACACATTCAAGTTCTTTGAATTCATTTTTTGTACAAGCCAAAATTCAATCGGTACCACGCGCTCTATTGATAATGTGCAATTTTCTGTGACTGAAAGCGATTTTCAGCGTATTTCAACATCAGAATCGGATTCTACAAGTCAGAGCACCCCAAGAACATTGTTGTTTTCATATCAAATAGTTTTGTTCTGGAAATATTTAGCGCTGAAAATCGAAACTACAGTAACCGTGTGGTAGCGATTGAATTTTAAACATTAGCTAAACTTATAAGTCATACATTTCAAAAATCTATGAAACATCATCTCTTTTTCTGGAAAAAATTTATCCAAAAAAATTCATAATAAACTAATTTTTACAGTACCGCCCATCTCGTTGGCATGTTCCAAACAGTCATGTCAGATACAGTGCATCAGTTCACATGTAAACCATCAACCTGCCACCACCAACAACTACATTAACCTCCACCTTCAACTACCCTAAACTACAGTAATTGACGAGTTTAAAAAAACGAAAAATCATAACAATAATAACAGCTAAAACTGGTGACAATTCTCCCCCAAAAAAATGTCTACTCACTATTTTCAGACCTTTTCAGGTCTCTATGTATTTATATGATCTCTTTTACCTGTAATTTTTAGTTTTGACTTGGGTTTTTGAAGCATTTTACGACTTTTCTTGAACATAATCTTGATGTTTTTTTTTCTCATTTCTTGTGTTGAAATTGTACCAAGTACACGTTTATTTATAAAGTTTTTGAGAGTTTTGAAAAATACTTCATTGTAGTTTTAAATATTTATTTTAAAGTGTCAAAAAAGTTACCATTTTTCAGAAAAAAATTCCCTACAACTTTTAGGGAATATTTTAATTTTTTCTCTACGTGGTGTGACGTCATTGCGCGTGTATTTTCATCTTTTTTTAATCGATTGATTTGAATTTAAATTTTTCAACGCTAACAAAGGATTGGACAATTGAAAGATGAGTTTTTTTTTTTTGAGTTTGACATATTTTAAACCCGGGAACCTTTGGCGAAGATTATGGATAAGAACTGTGTGTTCTTTTTGTGGTATTTTTGACCTCGTAACCTGTATTTAGAATTTACCCGGAAAAATTGGGCAGTATATTGATAATAGGAAAATCTTTTGTAAAAACTCGTAATTATAATTTTAAAAACTTCTATTTTGAACTGGTAAAATTGTAGTTAGAAAGCTAGCACCCAATAGTTCAAAATTGCTTTTCAAATGTTATTTTATCCACTTTCCAAACGGATCCGCGACATTTCGCCACCGGACGTTTCGACACCGCGACATTTCGACACCGCGACGTTTCGACACCGGATGATTTTTTGGAATAAGTTGTTTAATATTTTATGCCAAAGGTTTTCGGGTATGACAAACATCATGGTGATATTCATTTTTAACCAAAAAAGAACTACACCCGAGTTTTCACCCATTTTTGGTCAAAAATTGACTGACCTCGATTTTGATGATACTTTCGGATTAAGGGTATTTGAACATCATGGTAATATTTATTTTACATCGAAAAAGAGCTGCACCCATATTTTAACCCATTTTAGATAACTGACTACTTAATAAAAAAAATTAAACCAAACCACGAAATTTGCATAGTCATTTTTTGACCTAAAATGGGTTAAAATATGGGTGTAGTTCTTTTTTGGTTAAAAATGAATATCACCATGATGTATGCATACCCCGTCATACCCGAAAACCTCTGGCATAAAATATTGAACAATTTATTTCAAAAAATCATCCGGTGTCGAAACGTCGCGGTGTCGAAATGTCGCGGTGTCGAAACGTCTGGTGGCGAAACGTCGCGGAGCCTTCCAAACATGTTTAGAACATTTAGCTTGGGGTATTTTTAACCTGGTAACATGTATTTAGAATTTAACCGGAAAAATTGGGCAGTATATTGATAATAGGAAAATCTTTTGTGAAAACTCGTAGTTATAATTTTAGAAAATTGTGTTTGACAAGCTAGCAACCCAATAGTTCAAAATTGATTTTCAAATTTTATTTTATCCACTTTTCATGATTCTGTTTATTTATTTCTTTGAAGAAACCTTTGGGTAGTCAACTAGATTTTTTTTTAAAACCAATTTGTTTGAAAATAACACAATGAGTTTGTCTTGGCGTGAATATTTTCAGCTTCAACGCAACTCCATGAGACCTACGACACCTTGAAAATGTGCTACATTGAAATTTTGCAACCAATCACCGTCAATCACCCGCATTGTTCAAACGCTTTCATCATTTCTCTACATCTCTCAACCCGCCTGTGATATTTCCATCGCTCGGATTACAAACGCGCCTGTTCCGTTCGCCTCATTCCAAAGGTCCACAAATTTTATTTGACGTCGTTGAAAGTATTTTTTTTTGTCGTGTTGCTGTCGCTGTGTGTGCAATATTGCGTCGGATTTGGTGTTTTTTTTTTCTGGATGAATGGATATTCCGAGATTGTTCAAGTGCGCTACACCGGACTTGGTGAAACGGAAGGGATTTCGAATCGCGAAGACTGGGAGGAAAATTGAGGAGATAGGTTGGTTTTTTTTTTGGAGAAGTTTAAAAAATTTACATGGTTTCAAAATATGGAATTTTGACATCTAAAAATTTAATTTAAATTTTTACTTGTTAAGTAATTAAAATGAAATTTTTGGAGACTCGACAAAAAAAAACAAATCGCATTTAAAATCGATACCTGCACATTTTACTGCAAAAAACGCCGCGAACTCGGGGAAAAATCGGCAAGCTTGCGACAGTTTGTCGCAAACTTGCGACATTCGGCTGTCGCAAGGCTTGCGGTGTTCTTGCGCCAATAGTCGCAAGCTTTGCGACATCTAGCAGCAAAACTACTGCACGGCTTGCGACACCCTTGCGCCAGAAAAAATGTGTCGCAAGTTTGCGACAAACTGCCGCAAGCTTGCGACAAGGGAAAAGCCTTGCGACACGCTTGCCGTTTTTTCCCCGAGAATGTAAAACTTCATTTAACTTTTAGATAAAAATGAACATTTGTAGATTTTGAGAAGGAAAAAAGGTTCAAATCAGAGCTGTGCCGGAAAATTCATTTTCGGAAATTGGAAAATGGTCATTTTCCGACTTCGAAAAACCGAAAAATTTGCGGAAAATAGTTTGAACTTGAGATTTCACAGTTTCAAGAAGAGCATTCACAACGTAACTCAATTATAAACATCCAGAGCTGTGTCCTTCTGAATTCTGACACTTTTTATTAGCATTTTTCTCCATTTTGAGCTTTTTATCACCCTAAAATTGAATTTCAACACTGATTTATTTTTCATTTGTGAATTTTTGAAATGTGATTATGAAAACCACAAATGAAAGAACTATGAGACAAAAAAATCGAAATTTTAATTTTCCGCAAAAAAGTCGGAAATTGCGGAAAACGGAAAATGGAAATGAAATTTAAAATTAGCGGCGTTTTACAGTAATATGTGCAGGTAACAATTCTAAACGCGATTCATTTTTTTTTTCTTGAGCGACACCGGACAAGGTTCCGAATTTAAGAACTTTAAGTTTTGCCTGGAATTTTTTTCGACAACATCCAGAATTACATGTGGATTTTCATTGTTAAAACTGAAAATTTTAGTTCGAAATTCCATGTGGCATTTTCTGATGCCATATCTGGCTAGTTGATTCAGTTCGGATTAAAATCATCACCCTTTGGTACCATAATTTCGAATAAAAGTTCCACGTGGTATTTTTTTCGGTGCGAAAATTCAAAGCTTACAAGGGAGGTTCGTGAGCTGTTACTTTCAACTTTTTCTCAAAATTTGTACACTTATGTAGTTCGACCTCCTGATCATAGTGGTACATTTTTTATTCGCCGGAAATTTTTGTGAATAAAGTTATGAAAGATTAAAGTTTATTCATGAACATTTTCTGAAGAAAAAATGAGTCATTTACCTTTGAAAAATGAGCACGTGAATACAAATTCATTTATTTACTGTGCTGCCCTTATTTTAAAACAGTTATTAATTGTAATGGGAAAATGTCTAAAAATTCATAACTTTTTACACAAAAATTTCCGGTGGATAAAAACTATACCACGATGATCAGGAGGTCAAACTCTATAAGTGTACAAAATTTAAGAAAAAGTTGAAAGTAACAGCTCGCGAACCTCCCTTGTTAGTTTGACCGCCAATAATTCAAGTTGAAATGGTTTTTTGGTGATAAAATAAAAATGCATGTTTTTCAAATTCAAAAGTTGTTTTTTCACAATCAAAAATAAATGCAAGAAATATTTTGTTTTAAAAACTCACCTGAAATATTTTTATTTATTCATTCATTAGAACCGGATATATTTTATCGTTCTAAGTTCGTTCTAATTGTAAGCGCCAAATTCAAACATTTGAAAATCCACGTTAAAAATTTCACCATCGAAAAATCTCCATATGGGGTCCCAATCTCTATCATTAGTAATATACACCTGAATAGATGACTTAATTATGATTCGCCTATGACGAGAGAGTATGAAGAGCAACCAGACGCAGACAAATCTTTTGTTTTTTTTTTTTTGCTGAGGATTATTTAGTGACAGATATATTGCTTTTTTTGGGGTAATTAATTTTTTCTCCTTCTACCCGTGAAGATTTTTGCGTTGTTTCGTTTCGTAGTAAAAGCTAACGAGACCATTGTTGCTGAATTGTAGTTCCGGGCAAAGGGGTTTTTGGGAAAAAAAAAATTTTTTTTTAGTAAAAAAAAGTTTTCTCAATGCTCGATGAGTCATTTTCAATTAATAGGAGAATTGATTCTTTTCTTTTTTTTTTCTTACACTTTTTGAACGTTTTTTTTTGGCGCCAGAAAATGTCGATAATTCAATTTAATTCCAACATGCAACACAAAGTTTTTGGCACATTTTCAATTCATGAATTTTCGATTTTCTCCTACTAACCTGCCCCACAAAGTTTTCTGTTTTTTTCCCACAATGTCAAGAGAAATTAGACTCATAAAAAATTTGCGCGAAAAAAAAAAAGATTTTCGACATTTTTCTTTAGAAAAAAGTATTTTTCATTCCTCTCCCCCAAAAAAAATAATTAATGTCATCTGGTGGTCATCGAATCCTCCTGTTGCTTATTAGAAACGATTAGAGAGCGTGTGAATTGAAGAGACGCAGAGAAAGAATGCTCGGATTTCGAAAAAGGAGACGTGTGACACGGTGAAGTATATTATACGATAGTGAATTTTGAGATTCAATATTTACCTTCTTTTCCTCCCCCAGTTTTTGTTTGGAACATCCCCCATGATTTTTCGCTCTGGCGTCCAGAAATAATATAAACATTTGTCAAAACATGAAATGTTTGATTGGTCCCGTGTCAACAGTTGTTCCATTATACTTCATTATATCGATTTTGTTTGATTTCGCAAGTTTTATATGAGAAATTTTTTTTGAATAAATAAAAGTAAAAAAAAAATTATTTTCCAGACACGCGACATTGTTCGCTACAAGACCAATGTGGGCTTTCATGTGCACCTTTGATACTGTGTATATTTATTTTTTCTTTTCTTTTTTCTCAGAAAAAATCGGGTTTTTTCCAGAAGAAGCTAAAGAATCGATAGAATTGACGATTAATGAGCCGATGGAGCAAACTTCTGAAACGTCATCGGACACAACGGCGACTTCCAGGTGAGCTATTTTTCTTGGAAACTTTGCAGAAAATTATTTCTAGAGCGGAAAACTCGAAAGTTCCCGTTCTCGCTATAGGAACTTATCATCGAAAAGAAGCAGCGCCGATTCTCGCAACAGCCGCCACAAGATTCGACACAGTTCCAAAAAAAGGTTTGTTTTTTTTGTTCACCAATATTTTGTGGAAAGCATCGCCACCTGGCGCAGCTGCGCCCAGAAAAAAGAAATTTTGAGGATTAAAATTTGAATATAGTTGCTATTAATATTTGTTAAGATTCTGAATTTGATAGATGGGAGTTTTTAAAAGTGAGTTTTCTTGAGTAATTTTTTTCGGCGGGAAGAATAAAGTTGTGATTTTTAACATAGCAAGTTTTGCCCTCGAGATTTCACGTGGAATGTTTGTCACATAAGAATCTTAAACCCGATTAACACGTAATTTATCATATCCGTTGAGAACTCAAAGTTCCACGTTGCATGTACATGATTTCGAGTAACTTATACGTTCCCCCCAACTATATTTTGATGCACAGCCCTCTTATTTACACCGTTTTACCTATTGTGAGCTTCTTCCTATTGTCTTCATCCCTTTGGTTAAATCAAAACCTTCCGACACCTGTAGTTTTTTATTATTAAAACAACAACCACCTCACCCTTCCACCACAATACACGGCCATTTTTGTCTAATTGGTGGCGGAACACCATTTTTACAAGTAGACACACGAAAGGCGGTAGAAAAGACGAATATTTTATGATATTGTTGTTTCTTCTTGTAACAGGAAATATATGCAAGTTTTGTGGTCGCATGGGAATTTCACTATTTTTTTCCCCCTCTTTGTTTTTGCATTGATACTGTAGAAGTTATCGTTTCCCCAATTGTTGGTATTAATGTTTTCTTTTTCTCCTTTTTCCATGGCAAAATATCAAAACAATAGGCAGCTAACTATAATTGGACCGGCATGCATGCGCGAATTGTTGTTATTTATTATGAAAGGCGAAAAAAGTCAAGGCCGGTTTAACAGTCATAAACAAACTTATTAGCGATTTGGGTGTAGAGTTGGTGTGATTGTAATTCGGTTAGTTGAAAATATACAGAAAATTTGCCGCAATTTCGAATTTTTAGGTTTTAAACACGGAATTCTGGTCTTTAAACATGAAATTTTGATGTAATTTCGCAAAAGTTTAACAAAATTGTTTTGTTTAAAAATTCTTATACTCGATTTACGTCTGTTGCACCAAAAAAAAGGCGCCAATCTAACTATTCATCCTTCATTTATTCGTTCGTAAAATTCCTTGTCTCTCATCAAAATAATTGGATTTTTATGGTTATTAGATCTCCTTCCGCTCACAACTTTTTTCTTTCCTTCCAAAGCGAGGAAAAAAATTAAAACGTGCCCCATTGCACAGAAGGTCGAGGATTTTGCCCGCTAAAAATTCTGATTTTCTTCTCCCGACCTGACTCATTTCGATGAGTCAATGAGAAAGATTTGGTGTTGTCTGCGCCTCTCACTCCTTCGCGTGGTTTTTTTCTTCCCCCTTATGTACAGTACTTTTTAGGCGTCATTTAACAATGAAGATTTGATTTAGATGAGGTGGAAACGTATATTTTTTGACTTGGTTTTAGTAGTAGTAGTACACACGGACAAATCCAAAAAGATATTTGGCTGTTGTGTTTTTCATTTGGTTTTTATTAAAAAATGTTTTGCGACCCCATGGGGATTCGAACCTGACACCCTCCGCTTTTCGTAATAATCTAGGCATTTGGTTGTTTTGGCGTTGGGTTTTAGGTCTGTCTTGAGGTTCTAAATTTAGAATTTCAAGTTTTGAGTTTGGTTTACGCTGTGACAAAAAATTATAAGAAAAACTTTGAAAAACTGTGTACGAAGAAAAAATTATTGAAATTTGTAAAGTTTTTCATATGTCATGGAACATAAAAAATTTTTAAAATTAAATATAAAATTTGTAAACCCGGAAAATGGCATAGAACTAGGCTAAATCTCTTTAAACTGCTCCACTATCTCAATTATTATCACATAAACTTCACAAAACTTGATTCTAATCTCAAAATTTTAAGTTTTAATGAATCCTGACAACATTTTTCTGAGGTTTTTAATTTTTAAATTAATTACCCATAAATTTTTGATGTAAGCTGTGACTAAAAATTTCAATTGTAATCGAATTTTTTCAGGAGAAATCTCGAAAAAGCTCAAATTACTTTAAAATATCAATTATTATCAGATAATCTTCACAAAACTTGATTCTAATCTCAAAATTTTAAGTTTTAATGAATCCTGATAACATTTCGGTGTGAAAATTTGAGGTTTTTAATTTCAAGATCAATACCCCATAAATTTTTGACTCCAATTAGTTGTATTTTTATATGATTCTAATACCGACTAGATTAGCTATGCTATTCTATCATCCCCAAATTGAATAATTGTTATTCTATATGGTATTGCGCAACCGAGAGCGCATATTATTATATTATTTTTCACCTCCTTTCACCATCTGCGACTCTTCTATCCTCCTCACTCCCTCGCTCGATATCTTAATCAGAGAGAGTTTACTTTTTGGGAGGGACCTTGACAAGAAGATGTTGGACCCTATTCCCTATTTTTTGTTGTGCCTTGAATGAAAATGGAAAATAATAACACACTTTTTCTATCCTCCTGCCACCAAATCTAATCTAACCTTTTTTCGCACTTTTTTTTTTGGTCAGAGAGAGAATATTTTGGTCTATCTTTATATTTATATTCAGTAGATTTTCCCAAGGTTAGCTTGAATAAATAAATACCTTACGATAATGGTCCTTTATAAGTTTTTCCTTCTTCTTTTTCTTGTTCTCGCAGGTGTTGTTGGCAAACAATGTTCTAGTAGGTGTGAAAATGTTTTTATTATATAACTTGGTAGTTTTTTTTTTTTGATTTTTGTGTGTCCCGGAAGAAAAAAGTTTTTTTTGTTGTCATGTTGAGACGGAAAACATGTGGTCGGTCAGTTTTTTTTGGCCAGATGTTTGGCGCCCGATTTTTATTTCGAACTCATTTATTTTTTTTTGTGTCGATTTGTGAGTTGTAAGTTGATTTTTTTCGAACATTTTTGCAAATTATTGCGAAAGTTGAGGATTGTTAGAGCCTTTATTGATTTTACAGATTGATTTTGAGATTCGGATATGGAAATTTTAGAATTCTAGCACCAGAAATATTAAAAATGAATCTGCAGCTGACTAATTCTGGAGTTTGAACATGAAAAAGTTTTCTGACTCTCGAATGGTATTGAAACACTTCAGAAAAGTCAAAAGGTTTTCCATTTTTCTGAGAATTTTTCCGATTTTCCCAGTTTTAAATAATCTCTGGAACTTTGGATATGGAAAAATTTCTGGTTTTCAGATTCATCTAGACGTCATAAAAATCAGAAGCTCCTGAAGTTTACTTTCTTGTTTTGAGCCATGTTTTTCCTCTAAATTTTAAAATTTTTAATGAAATATTCGAATTCTAGCACCAGAAAAGTTTAAATTAAACTGAAATTTCAGGTCTTGGTATGATTCTAAGGTTCCAAAATTTGAATGTTGAAAATATTTTAACTGAAAATCTTCATCAGCAGTTCATCTCTTGGCATTGATCGAATTTGTAACAAAATTCCCAAGTTTCCAAATTCCAAAAAAAAAAATCTTCAAGCTTGTTTTTTTCCACTGCACTTCTTTGTTTTGCCCCCAATCATTCTTCTCGCAATCAATTCTAATCTATTTGATTTTTGGATAATTCGTTTGCCTCCTCGGCTTCTTCCTTTTCTTAACTATATTGATGTTTTGTTGCTGATGAATGAATAATTAGTGACTTTTGAAACGAAATGATAGACTTCACTAAAATTTGTTTTCCCTCCTGCAAAATTTTGTGAATCCAATTTTCAAGAAGCTTCTAATGTTTATATTGGCACCTATCATAAATTTTTAATGGCGTCACTTTTTTTGAAAAAATAGAAGATTTATAGGTCACCTATCTTCATTAAGGATAAACTATCCAGTAAGGGTCAGAAGTAACTGGATACTTCTCAACTACATGTGTTTTTTAATTTGTCATTTATGACATCTTCGTAGTATCTAATAAGTAGTTCGAAAATTATTTTTTAAAAAACTGTTCAAAATTTTAGAAATTTGCATTTTGAAACTTGTTTTTCTGACTTCCTCAGAATCTGTGAATTCTGGTGAACTTGTTGAAGTTTTCTATAAAAAATCATTTACAAATTCATATCACGTTTCTAACCATTCGTATAGATTTGATTTTAAATTTCAAAATCTTAGTAGAAATCGTAATTTTTTTATTCAGAAAGTTGCGTATGCTCTGAGAAAATTCAGATAATCCTAAAATCGTTTTTGTAATTTTAAGTTCGCGATCTTCACCATTTTGCGATCACATTGATTGTTGAACTGATTTTTTTTCTATTTCAAATTATTAGTGAAAATCGTAATTTTTCTGAGATTAGTGAAATAAAAATCCCAATTTTTTAGATATCACTATTTTGAAACTCATTTTACTCGGGATCACTTCTCAGAATCTGTAAATTATGGGGAAATCGTTGAAATATTTTGAATTTTCAGAGAAAATTAAAAAGTTCAGTTGAAAATTGAAAATTTATTCGTTCGCAATTTATGATTTCATTGATATTTAATCTGGAATTTTTTTATAATAATAATAATTTTAAAAATTGAATTCCCATTGATGACCCTTTGTACGATTCTATTTTTTTTTATTTCAATTTAAATTTAGTACTAAAAGCTCAATTTCATGATCCTCAAAGTACTGTTCGGTAAAAATATCAAACTCGCTTTTTCCAAGTTGGAAAATTCTGTCCTTTTGGCCAACAATCCTGGTCAGAAGCTTTCATTATTTATTTTGGCACCTATCATAAAACTTCCTAGACACATGTGGTCATCGGCGTGACTTTTTTGAAAAAAAAATGAGAAGATCGATAGGTCAGCTTTCTTCTTTTAGTTTATACTTTTCAGTTCGGGTCAGAAGTAATATAATACTTCTCAACTACATGTGTTTTTTGATTTGTCACCCGTGTCCTCATACTAGTGTCTAATAATATAAGCAGCTGTTTTATGGAGATAGTTTTACAAGCCTCATCCCTCTTCTTCTTCTTTCGGCCGCCCTCTTTTTACTCTTCTGTGCCTCGCTGTGTGTACTGGTATTCATTCATAGTTTTCTGGCCACGCCCACTATTTTTATCGCGCGCGCGGGCGATGGGTGACAGTTGGAGGAAGGAAAGCTCTTTTTCATTTTTTTAGTGGTGAAAAAGTTTCCGGTTTCACTTTTTCTTGTAGTTTTCTCCAGTTGTTATTGTTTCGAATAATCGGCGAATAATTATCGGGTTTCACAATGTTGTTTTTGTCCTATTTACATATATCCTTCTCCCCCCCCCCCCAAGTTACTGTATGTCCCTTTAACTTCAACATTTTCCAGAATCAACAACGAATCCGCTACCACATCCGGCTGATTGTGTTGCGCCGTCGTCGTCATCGTCGTTGATTAACAACGGCGAAGAGGAGATGTTTCCGCATCATCACAGAAGTACACAGGGTCCCCCGCCGGCTTGGCAGCCGCCTAGACCGCCTGGGTTTGGAGGAATCGGCGATCATGATTATACGAATGATTATGAGGATCCGGAAGAGTTGGCGAGGCAGAGAGGTGAGAAAATTTTTTATTCACATTGTCAGAATTCAAAGAATATTACTAAATTTGGACTTTGAAAATGCAAAACCTGTATGAGCTCATTGGAAGCTCACCAATGGACTGAAATTTAAAAAAAAATACAGTGACTTTTACTTTTTGTAGGTTTATTTTTGATTAAAAATTTCAAAATTTCAGGCTGAGACTCGTATTAGTTCTAATTATACCTCCACTAGATTCATGACTGGAATTTTCATAAAAATACACCCTGATTTAAGCAGTTAAAAAAAAATACACTGTGCATTTTCCTTTTTGATGGTTTATTTTTGAAATTGTATTCAAAATTAGCCTCTGAAACTCTGAAAACCTCGAACTGGATATGTTACACTGGTTTAGATATTGTTCTAGTAATTGTTTGTAGCGTCAAATTTCATTTTGAACACTTTTAGCATTCAATGTTTTAAAGAAAATCTCATTTTGAATTTTACTCAAAGTTCGAAATGTGGACTGAAGTTTTGAACTACACCAAACATGAAACAGTTTACGGTCCAGATTACAGCAGAATCATTGTGCTCCAGCTCAAAATCGTTATAAACTAGCCTATTTTCAATTTCTTTTCCACATCAAATTCCTTTTTTTCATCGACATGTAGAGATTTTAACTGAAAATGAGAGCTAGAATTTTTACCAGAAATTTTGAGAAATAGCATTGCTCAAACCGTAAAATCTTTCTTCATCAGAGACGCAGAGACACTCTCTTAATTTTTTTTTCAATCAAAAAAAAAGTATGTTGTGTCTTACAACAAACACACATATAATAATGAAATAAAAATGAATCATCAATGTGGTCAAAAACAAACCGAACCGACAATTTTTTTTTGATTGCTTATATACACATATAATAAAAATGAGGTGTTTTGAGAGGGGTGATGAAAATATTGATTCGATTTACAGATGGATCGTCGAATTTGCTGATCAAAACGACAACACCGCCACCAACTAATAATTCGTCGTATGAAATGTCGCTTTCGCAACAGGTTTGATTTTTGAAGTTTCTGAGAATCTGCATCATTTGAAGCTGAAACTGCTGAAGTTCGAAGCTCCAGAAGAGAGATTATAATATTTAAAGATATTTCTGTACCATTGTTTTCAGCGAAGATCTCAACAGCAACAAATGCGCTCTGCCGAAATGTCAACGGCTCCACCGTTTGGCGAATGGCCACCTTCTGATGGATCGATTCTTCACAAAAATGCCGAAGGAGCATATTATATCCCTAGTGGATCGTGTAAGTTTTTTTCTTGAAAGAAAAAAATTATTGCCGGCGTACTTTTTTCTCTGAATTGAAATAGTGAAACGTCTCATTGACTTTGTATGCATATTTATGAAACTGGTTGCGATGAGAATTAGAGAGTGCAGGATTACTGTATGGTTATCAGGGAGCATTTGATTGCGCAACACAACTATGATAAGATAGTGATTTATGGTTGACAGTTTGTATTTGCTGTGTTTTTTGTTTCGGCGCATAACATTTTCAGAGTCATTTGATAAGTGCTCTTGAATTGCGCAACACACACATACACACATACTAAAATATCCAATTTTTATTGTGTATACTTGAGATTTGTCCGCCATAGAAAGGCGACATGTCAAAAAACACGAGCCGACATAGAGAATAAGGCTATGTTTACATTAGGATTGACCCACCCAATTGGTGACTTTTTTAGTGGTTTGAGAAGAGTGAGTGCGAGAAGAGTTGTTTGTGGATGATGATCGGAAGTTTTAGGTCAAATTCCAAAATTCTGGGAAAATTGTATGAAATTTTTAGAAAATTCACAAAAAAAAACGTTCTAATTACACCAGAATCACTGTGATTTTGAATATTAAAAAAAAAATTTACTATTAATTATTGTCTAAAATTCAATGGCTACCACGCGGTTGCTGTATTTTCAAATTTCAGAATTAAATGTTTTCAGAATCAGCATTTTCGATACGAGAAAACAGTATTCTTAAGGTTCTCAGACTCGTAGAATCCGATTCTGATGTCAAATTACGCTGAAAATACAATTAAAGGCGAGAAAATGTGACATTATCAATAGAGCGCGTGTTACCGATTGAATTTTGGCTTATATTAAGGTGCATCCTAACTACTGAAATATAGGAATTCGTACTTAAAATAAGATTTGAAAAAAAAATCTAATAAACACTTGCCCGAGCTACTTTGATCTTTAACAAACTCATGGTTTCATTAAGAGCTCGAGCTGGAGCAAGATAAACTATGGTTAACAGTTGAGCGCGTTTTGCTCATTAAGTTCTTGTAAATCCTGGGCTCACAATTCAAAGTTGCTGTATTTTTTTCAAAAGTTTTCAAATTCTTTATTCAGGTCTCGATGTCCTTTTTCCTCAACTTTTCCGCCATTTTTGACCTTGTCACACGAAAAAATGTTAGGTAGTGTTTTTGTCGCTATTTACATGCATCAAGTGGTACACATTCACTTATGCAAATCGCGCTCCTTTTTTGCCTACTTTTTTTCTGGTCTCTGAATAATAATCAAAACAAATTTGATTTTGTCCTTTTTTGGGTTGAAGACGGACGAATATGAAACCTATAATTATCTCACCACTTTTCTTCTTCTTCTTCTTCTTCTTTCCTTTTTCTAGATTAAATTTGAAGCGGCAAATGAAAAAGGGAAGAGTGGTTGGCATGGGGAACTGAACCTGACACCTTTGGATTGATAAACAAATGTATAACCAGCTGAGCTATGTTGCACTTTGTTGAAAGCTCGAGTTAATTGTGTCCTCCTCCTCTTTCTCCTCCTTATTCTCGTATATGTCTAATATATATGTGAATTTTGAACTAGGTGCCTAATAAAAATAGGCGCCGCCCACTTTTGCGCGAAAGAAGGCAGCCAGTCGCATTTTTTTTTGTGTTGTTTGCTGGTGTATTTTTTGCTACGCGCCAAAATGGCGGATGATGATGATCCGCCGATATACTATGCGTCTACAAGTATTTTTGCGCGAGATTTGGGAAATTCGAAAATGTTGTATAGATGTAGTTTGAATCGGGACAATTATCACCAAAGAACGGCTAATTTTTATAGTTATGGAGAGGACGAGTATGAAGAGTGTAGGGAGATTTTTCGGAATATTTATTTTTTAACAAATTATTTTAATGTTGGTTTTTTCAGTGCGCACAACTTCGTCGACTTTGTCGCCAGCGTCAGGAGCCGGAGCACAACGATATCATGAACAGTGAGTTTTTTTGTGTTTTGAGTATTTAACGGATACCTGGGGAGGTTTGTAAATATCCATTTTTGAAATTTTCAACGCCAAATTTGATAAACCAAATTTCTGCGCTTGAACCCAAGTGGTTGCTTTGGATTTCGAATTACAGAGTTTTAAAAAAGCGTATAGTTTGCTCCAAAAATAAGAAAATAAAGATTTGGTGGTTTCAAATTTTGAGTTTTTCACCTGTCATGATCGAGTTTTGATCCTCAAAAAACGATTTTCGCGGCCGGAATTTGCCTATTTAAGTATATCTGGAAATGTTACTTGATATTTGACGTCAAAGTTTTATAATTCAAGTTGTAGCAATATAATTTTACATTTTTAATTATAGAGATTCACATGATTAGAAAATTTCATCCGATTTTTTTCCACGCGATAACTCCAAACGTTTTGGCGTCTAATTTGTTCCTAGAATAATAAAAGTATGATTTTTTGGCTTGAAATTTTGAGTTTTTCACCTGCCATGATTTAGTTTTCAGAATATATCTGGGAATTTGACTTGATATTCAATGTCAAATTTGATAATTCAAGTATTAGCAATACAATTTCGATATTTTTTTTCCTAAAACGTGAATTTTTGCTATTATTTCGTGCTTCTGGAATTCCCACGTTCTTTTGCTCCAAAATTTGTATTACAATTTTTTCAGAATTATTTTTGGCATCAGAAATTTTTCCAGTATTTGTCATAGTGTGGCGCCAATTAGAGAAACTTCGAATTCTAGTTTATTTTCTGAAATAAAAACATAATAATCCAAGTTTTTTCTGCTCTTCCAAACGATCTTTCCATATGTATTTTCCATAGAAATATTAGTAAAACGTATAAAATTCCCATAAAATATTGATGCGAGAAAACGGGAAGAGCACACACCTGGCAGATATACATAGTATTTAAAATAGGAGGCGAAAAAATTTGAAACAATAAATATTTTATGACATGTACTACACGCGATGAAAGTTGTTTCGTTTTTCGAAAAATCTCGAACCCTGTTCAGAACCCCCCCCCNCCCCCCCCCCCCCATAATACGCCTGAACACTCTTTTGGCAACATTTCCGGTTTCCGCGCGCCACTTCCGGAAATGCACATTTAATTAGAACTAGTAAGGTTCTCCATAGGCATGTAAAATGAAATGGGGGAGTTTGTTCGAGCTCTAATCTTTTGAATTTCGATCAGATAACCTTGTTATTAAGCTTCTCTTGTTTGTGTTCGTAGTTTTGAAAAGGATTAACATAGTAGTAGTAAAATATAATTGAAAATCACTTTTCTCCCCCGTTTCTCCCATTCTTTTTTCTTCAATTAGCGTCATTTTCTCACGACGACGACGACGACAACGCAAAATGCACATTATTATCTAAATAATAATAATAACATTTTTGTTCGTTCAATGAAGAAGCGCGAAATTAGCAACTCTTTTTGGCAAAGTGAGCACAAAACGTTTCTGTGAGGCATCGAACCCTTGTTTTTTGATTGGAAGATTTTGTGTGTGTTTTTTTTTGTTGTTTTTGTGCACCTGCTCTTGAACACATAAAATTAGGGACAAGAACGAGCAAATTGTTATTGCTACCACCCGGAGATTATAATGTAATAAAGAGGGGATTACTGTAGGTGTTGGGTAATAATTAGGAAAAAAAAAAAAAAAAAACATGGAGAAGAAAAATGAATGATTAATGGAAGAATCTTGAAGACTTGGTTGGGAGTGGAAAAATAATTAATAATTAATTGGACATGTCAAAGGAGAAAAGGAATATTATGTTTTTTCCTGAGTTCAGTATGCGGTTTTTTAGTTCAATTTTGGAGTTTGGAGAAGGGGGAATTCCGGAATTATTCGGCCAAAAATAGAATGTTCAAGTAATGAAACGAGTTGGTAATAGTACAGGTCGAAATTCTTGAAGAAAAATAGATTTTTTGCAAATTGTGCCAATAATTTCAACTTCAAGTCGAAAAGTTTGATATTCAGAGAAGTCAAAATTCGAGAAGTGAATTTTTTTTGAATAAAGTTCAACTTTCTACATCAGCATAGAAGCCTCTATATCAATTTTTGGATCAACTTTCAAAATTAGAAGTTAAAGTTTTGATCCAGAGGATTCAATAGTTAAATTAATAGGTTCGGAAGCATATAAAGACCAGACCCCTGCCAAATATCCAGACAGATTTTATATCAAAATAATTTGTGAGAAAAATGAGTAGGTTTTTTTTTAAGTTGAGACAAAATCATTTTTTGGACTACTCTATGTCCAGAGCTTGATTAGAACGAACAAGAAACAGGCGATTTTCCAAAATTTGAAAGGGACTTTCAATTTTATCGATGCACACACACCCAGGTAGCTTACAGAATTAAAAAAATCAATATTTCTGTCTAAATTCATGTTTTCGAAGTTCCCGAATACTTTTTTCATAGAATTTCAAAAAATTTCTCGGAAATTAAATTTTAGGGGTCAGGTTACTCTCCCTTTCTCCCTTTTTTTTATTTAATATGTAAATTTTCACAAAGTTTTTCTCATAGTAGCCCCTGTGCCGCGAAAAAATAAAAAAGAAGTGCCTGCTAACGAGGTCTTCTGAAGGCACGAAAAAGAAAAACGGCCGAAAAAATGTCGGAAATTCTTCGCGCAGATTTTTTAGACGCCTCTTTATGTACTAGTAGTACTAATTTTCAAGTGATTTCTTTGCTTTTTTGTTAGTTTTTTGTGTGAAAACTTGGTTTCTTGGGTCGAATAATGTTTTTTTTTTTAAATAAAATTTTCCTTCAAAATTTCTCTAGATTTCAAAAAATTTTAAATTCGAGTCAATTTGATTACTGTAGTTCAAAGGGAGGCTTTCAAGAATTTAGAGAGATTTCGAAGTATTACAAGTTCCCTCCTCTTTTTTCCACCCCCAAACTAATAATTGAATATGATGCCGACACATGTGTGTATGTGTGGTCCTAAAACGAAATTAGTTTCGAACTTTTTGGAAGAGAGAGAAAAAAATTGGAATTCTCCCCCTTTTATGTGTATGTTTGGAGCCCTCATAAAAGTTTATGAGAGTTTTCGCTTTTTTTTTCGTAGAACAAAAATAATTCTCCCGCCCGGAGTCGAACCATTGACCCTGCGTGCGGTAAATTGGCCTTGTTTACTTCTCTGCGTCTCTTTCTTGCTCTTCAGAAGATTTTGCTAATTAATTTGATTAAATCCTGAATTATTCATAAAATGTTGTGCGCTAGCCAGTAGTACATAACAAAAACATTGCATTTGTGTCGATTGTCCGAAAGAAGTACACGATTTCTCTTTATTTATGTACTTTGCCATCCAAATTTCCTGGCCAAGATAACAATTTCCTAAGATTTAATCTTCTTTGGTGCATGCTGTGTGCACCATGTGCTAATGCGATCATATGGTGCGGGTGGGGGTGGGGGAGTGTCCATCCACTTCACCATTTTTTTTTTTGCGTAATACCTATCACAGCATATTCTATTTTGATTCATTACAGACCTGCACATCACGGTGTTTTACCGTCTAATGCGTGTTATTCGGATGCCACGTCGACGTTGTTGAAATATCCATTGACCGGAACGCAGCAGAATCGAAGGTAGGCAGAGGATTTTCTGGTTCTGGGGCTGAAATATCACATTTTTAAAAGATGAAGCGGCGAATTAGGGCCCATTTTATGAGTTTCAGCAACCGATTTTCAAAATAATTGAATTTCGAGTCAAATAGAGGGGCTTTGATGTCACCGAGTTCAAAAATGTTAACGAAACAAAAAAAAAATAAGCTCATTGAGACTTGCACCAGAAGTTTGTATATAAAATTTTGATTGCAAATGATTTTTTTTAATTTCTGTAGTTTTACGTAGAATATCCATTTTTTGAAAAAAAAAATCGAAGAATAAGGTTTGTCAGCTAATTTTTCAAAGTTTTTATTCTCAAAAATTCTAGATTCTGAACAGAGAATCGAATTTCCACGTTTTGGCACCAAAAATGCGCAGTTTTGAATTTACTGCCCCATATTTTCAATATTCTTGTAAAATTCATGTTCAGAAGAGGTTTTGCCTCCACAAATTTTTATTTATGGTTCTGATAACTTGAATTTGGATTCTATGAAGTCACGAGATTTCAGAATATATGTTAAAATATTGGCCGAGAATCTTCATGAATTTCAGCAACCGATTAAAAAAATTGAATTCCGATCACAGAGTTCCAAAATGTGACTAATTTTTCAAACTAGCAATATTTACGAAACAAAAAATTAATTTCAGGTTTATGAGACTTTCACCAGAAGTTTGTATTTCAAATTTACTTTTCAAATATTTTTTTTTTGAACAAATTGAATTTCCACGTTTTGGCATTGAATTTGGAGTCAATGAAGTCACGAAATTTCAGAGTTAATGGTCAAATATTGGCCGAGAATCTTTTTCAAAAAATCTCATTCTAACCGGTTTCTCAGTTTCATATTATTTCGCAGTTTGAAAAATTAAATTCTTATCATATTACTCGAACGATTCTGGAGCATCGCCCAAATTTTCAGATTTAGTTTTTTAACTTTTTATTTATATTGAATCGTTCGTTTTTTAAATGTTCCAAATTTCTGCCAATTTTATTGATTATTTTGAAAATCTTGAAACATAAAGTTTCAGCTAATTTAAAAATGTCAACTTTCACAGACGTTAAATTTGAAGATTATGTTGACATTTTCAGAAACCACGTATTTTTAGTTAATTTTTCATAATTAAAATGTTGAAAGTAAAAATCTAGCTGTCAAGTTACTAAATTCTCCACAAAAAAAAACAATTTATCTTTTCCAGACGTCAAGTCAGCACAATGAACAATAATAATAATCATCACAATCTTCTCGATCCAAATGCATCGATAATAAAGAAGAAAAAACTGGAGGACGACGAATCGGCGAATTGTTGGCGACGCGCACCTTCCAAATGTACACTTCTACTCGCTTCTGCACTCATTTTAGCCATTTTTATTATTTTATTCATGTTGTGTAAGTTTTCATTTTCTTTTGGTTTTACGTATTAGTCAAAATTCAATCGGTAACACGCGCTCTATTGATAATATCATACTATTTCGATCTAATTGGAATTTTTAGATGATTTTAATATCAGAATCGAATTCTACGAATTGAATAACCCCATGGGGTGACTTATCACCATTAAAAAAGTTCTGGTTCTACAATTATTTACTGTTCAAAAACCAAACTACAGTAACCCAATGGCAGCGATTGAATTCTGGGTAATAGAGGGTTACCTTGGGAATTATTTGAAAAAAGTGGACAAAAAACCGAAAAAATTTTTTTCACAAAATTTATAAATTATAACTCGGGAAAAATATGTTTCAATAAGCTCAATTATACTCGAGAAGGAAACTAATTGATAATTTCATTGTTGTTGATTCTGATCTTTTTTGCAGTCAAATCACCGTCCTATGTCTACACCGAGCCATCGCCATCGGGAGAACTATCGTCGCGCTACACTGAGCTCGGCATTCGCGCACTTCCTCCCGCAATATCACTAGGCGAACGAATAGATGTCGAATTCTTTCCGCGACATATGGCCACCACTGAACTGATATTATCGCGATCGGCGCGAATCGTCTTCAATGCGACGGTTGGAAGCGGTGCGCAACTCGTGATGCTCATTCGAGCCGGAGTTCCACCCTCAATGTCGCTGCACGACGCCCTATTCCCGATAAGAGCTGATCGAATCCGAGAAGTGTCGCACATTGTGGAAGAGCTGCCTGGCCCCTCATCCTCTCGAAGCCGTCGGAATATTATTGGAAATTCACAACAGCGAGAAAATATGGAAATCATGTCGCCGAGAAGCACGACGTTCGAGCAATTTTTGTTGGAAGGTCGACATTTTTTGACGTTTATCAATGAGCGGAATCGAATTGAGCCAATTTCATTTATTGCGCAGCAAGTTGCACGCAAACCAGATGTTGTGGAAGGTTAGTATCCAAATTTTCAGATTCAAAAATCTCAAATTAAATAAACAAGCTTGTACGCTCCATTGAGAAAAACCATTTGACTACGGTTTGTGAACATTCACGTCAAATTGTGTGTGTTTGTGTGCAAACACGACAAAAATTTGGCAATTTACGGCGTCTTACCGATTAAAAAACTCATAGGAAGATGAACAAAAGTTTTGTAATAACTAAAATAGGATTTTCACCTGTCTAGGTGTCTTTAATATATGCTCGAAACTTTCCAATCTCAGGCTAGAAAGAAAAAATATAAGCAAAAACTTGATTGTTAGATTTCAAAATCTACTTTCAGTCTGAAATTCTTCGTTTTTTTTTTTGAAGCTTGAAGATCATCAAACGTATCTAGACCAGCCCTGGGACAGCTCAGAAAATTCCGAAAAATGTAAAAATTTCGTAAAACAGTAAAAAAAATTAATTTTGTGTACGCATGAAAAAAGTGAACCGTAAAATCTTTATAATTCAACGAGTAATATAAAAAATATTTTTTTAACAGAAAATAACTCAAAACCTGACGGTTTGTGAACATTTACGTCGAATTGTGTGTTTTGTGTGCGAACACGACAAAAATGCGGCAATTTACTGCGTATGACCGATTAAAAAACTCATAGGAAGATGAACAAAAATTTTTTAATAACTAAAATAAGATTCCCAACTGTCTTAGTGTCTTTAATTTAAATCCCAGGCTGAAAAAAAATTACAAGCAAAAATGTATCAAAAACTTGATTGTTAGGCTTCAAAATCTACTTTCAGTCTGAAGGTCTTCGTTTTTGAAGCTTAAAAATCATCAAACGTATCTAGACTATACACCAATCAGCCAGAAACCATTTTTGTTTCCAGACAAAACTGCGCGAAAACATCCGTTGGCACCGGTTTGTGAAGCCAATTGCAACAATCGAGGCGAATGCGTCGTGGGAAAATGTCAATGTGCCGCCGGATACACGGGAAAACTATGCGAAGAGGGAATCTGTCCTGTTGTTTGCAGTGGAAACGGCATCTTCTCGGGTGGCTCGTGCATCTGTAAATCGGGTTTCAAAGGCAAAGAATGTGAGATGCGATCCACTTGGTGTGAAGTCGCCGATTGTAATGGACGTGGAAAATGCGATTCGAATGTTGGACGGTGTCGATGTGATGCGAGATGGACTGGCGACGCTTGCGAACATCGCGCATGTCCCCACCCGACATGCTCGGATCGTGGATTATGCTCCAATGGAACTTGTTATTGTCAAGAAGGATGGCGTGGAGATGATTGTTCGATGTTCGCCGACGCGATTGTGCAAATTAGAAGACCGGTGGCGAATCGAGAAGTTGTGCCAACAACGACCACCACAACACCCGCACCAACACCAATTGTCACCCAAATTACACCAAGAAATGAGGAAGTGAAAAGTTGTTTGAGTAATGGAAGATTGGTGGATGATGAATGTATTTGTAGTCAAGGATTCAGTGGACCGAACTGTGAAACAAGTGAGTTATAGTGCCAAGGGTACCTATTTTCCTTAAAGCAACAGCTGAAGCTATTTTGAGAGAAACGTTAATTACTGTTATATTTAAAATAATTAACTCTTAAATAAGAAAAATTTCAAACTAGCGGAGTGTCGTTGTTCCTGACATGGACAACGTGAAAATGAAAGAGCGCCAGACAAGGACAGTGTATGTTCGTCAATTTAAATGCATGCAGATATTGCACATTTTATACTGAAAAGAATTTTAAAAGTTTTTTCCCTATTTTTTTGTTGTATTTTAGTTAAATATGTGCCATTTTTGTCAGTGTAGATGTATTTTTAGCTCACGGTGTTGCTTTAAGTTATTTTTTTAAAAAAAAATCACAGTTATCCTGTATTTTCAGGGTCGTTTTGTTACTGCATTTCATATCTAACTACAGTAATCTGACGTGAATTATATTCGAAGAAACTGAATTTTAAAAATATAGTTACCGTTAGTTACGTTTTCGCAAGAATATTTTGCTCACAAGGGAGGTTCGCGAGCTGTTACTTTCAACTTTTTCTTAAAATTTGTACACTTATGTAGCTCGGCCTCCTGATCATCATGGTATATTTTTTATCCGCCGGAAATTTTTGTGAAAAAAGTTATGATAGATCAAAGTTATTTCATGACCATTTTCGAGAGAAAAAATGAGACATTTACCTTTGGAAAATGTTCACGTGAGTACAAATTAATTTATTTTGTGTTGTCCTTATTTTATAACAGTTATAAAGTGTAGTGAAAAAATGCCTAAAAATTCATAATTTTTTTCACAAAAATTTCCGGCGGATAAAAAATATACCATGATGATCAGGAGGTCAAACTACATAAGTGTACAAATTTTGAAAAAAAGTTTAAAGTAATAGCTCGCGAACCTCCCTTGTCAGTAGTAAAATGTCATATTTTCAATTTAAATGGAATTTATTAAATCGAGTTCAACGGGTCGAAAATTCTGGTTTTTGAAGTTTTTTCCTGTTGAAAAGCGAAACTACAGTAGTTGAATTTTTAAAAATATAGTTACCAATACTTCTTCTTCTTTCCAGAAACCTGCTCTTCTTGCGCTAATGGTGATTGTATCGAAGGAAAATGTCATTGCTGGAAAGGTTTTGGCGGAAAATCATGCGACATCCAAGAATGCGCAATCGGATGCGAGGATCATGGAAAATGCCTGAAAAACGGAACGTGTAAATGTCAACCGGGTTGGAATGGTGATAATTGTTACATAAATGGATGTCCTAGCCAATGTTCGTCGAAAGGAGAATGCCACCAGAACAAGAGAAGCGGCGAATGGTCGTGTCAATGTCAGGCGGGACAAACCGGACCGGATTGTTCGCTCTCCATCGAGTTGCATTGTGATGATGGACTCGATAATGATAACGATGGACTTGTTGATTGTGACGATCCGGAGTGTTGTGACAATCCGAGTTGCGCGGATGAATCCGTTTGCTCCACAGCCACATCGCCCACCGATGTGCTCCTCAGAATGCCACCAATTTTCAACGCGAATTTTGCACAACGTGTCGGATTTTTGATCAAGGAGAAGAGTGTGCAAAGTTATACCGATGCGACGCAGTTCAACGACTCAACCATTGCAGTGATTCGCGGGAGAGTCGCGTGGCGAACGATTCGCGAAGATTCGCAGTCGCCGAGTATTCCGCTTCCTGGAGTTCGTGTTAGCGATGCAGCTCATCCACTATACGGCTTCACATTGTCTAGAAGTGATGGTTACTTTGACCTGGTTGTTAATGGTGCCAGAAGTGTAAACCTTCAATTCCTTCGAAATCAATTCAAATCGGTTAAACTTAGTGTATATGTGCCACCTGGACAAATAACAACTATCGATGATATCATTCTTTATCGAAGTGGAAGTCCTGCTCCACCATTGAGCCAAGCTGCGCGGCCAAAATGCTCACCAACATCCAGAAAGATTCCCGAAGTCACTATTGTGTCGAACTGGCAATACGCCAAAGATGGGGTCGAAGGAACGGAGACGAAACTTTTGATGGATTCGAGATCGATTTTCGAAGCCATGCCGATTCAGGGAACCGATTTACGACTTGTTTATGATTCGGCAAGATGTGCCGCATCGCCGGCAACAATGCTCATTGGATTGCTCGGTGAGCAAGTCGATAAAGAGATTCGACGTGTTCATTTGAATGTGAGAATTGCGGGAAGAGAATTTGACTACACATTGGCGCCACGTGTCAATTTGACACACGTTTTCACCTGGGACAAGATGAACGCGTATCGACAATCGGAAACGGGTCTCGTCGCGACGATGATTCGCGTCGGATATGAGTATTTGGAGTGTGAACGGCCGACGGAAATTGTTTGGATTAGTCGACGTGCGCAAATGTTGGGAGCGGTGGCGAGGAAAATGATTGGAAATATGTGGACGTTGGATGTTCATCATCATTTGGATATTGTGAATAGTGAGTTTTTTCGAGGTTGAATATGAAAATCTGTATTCATATGCTGAAAATAAGGTGTAAAATCTTAAATAATCAAAAAATTATCTATTAATAAATAAGAATTCGAAAAATTCGATTTTAGCACCAAATATTTGTAACAAAAAATATTTCAATTAAAGTTTTGGAGATAAACCCCGAAAATGTATAGTATTAAAGCTTTGACTTTTTCAGACATTGTTGAAAAAGGAGATGGAGGCTATCGATTGATATCTGAACTCGAACCGATGGTGACCACAATTGCTGGTGTCGATGGTGTCAAACGCGATATCGATTGCGCCAACATGTCGCCACCTGATAGTTGTGAAGGAGCAAAAATGGATCGAGTTTCTCTATTCCGTCCCACATGTCTCGTCTACGCTCACGATGGAAGTCTCATCATCGGCGATCACAACTTGATTCGACGAATCACTCCCGACGGGGCGGTTAACACGATTCTTACGCTGAGTCTCGCTGACACGTCACACTCCTACTATTTGGCTGTTAGTCCGCTCGATGGCACTCTTGCCATATCGTTGCCACTTCACAAGCAGATTTGGAAGATTTCGAGTTTTGAACCGCAAGATTCGAAATCAAACTATGATATTTTGGCGGGTGATGGAAGTGTTTGCGGATCGGCTGTTGATGGATGTGGTGATGGTGGATTGGCGCAAAATGCCCAACTCATATTTCCCAAAGGAGTCGCCTATGATCGAAATGGCAATTTGTATTGTGAGTTTTTCCTCGCCTACAACACACTTCTCGTTAACTTATTGATTTTTCAGTCGCTGATAGTCGTCGAATTCGTGTCATCGACACCGCTGGACATATTCGAAGTATTGGGGAACCGACGCCCGACTCACACCCAATTCGAAATTGCGCCAATACGCAAATGTCCAAATTGGTGGATTTGCAAATGGAGTGGCCTACATCGATTACTATTGACGCTGTCACCAATTCTATCTTCATTTTGGACACCAATGTGGTGTATGAGATTGATGGTGATGTGGTGAGAATTGTTCTGGGACAACCGGCGACGTGTTCAACACCGACTGCGGCCTCGAATCATACCGCGCTCCAGAATCCAAAGGATATCAGCGTTGCCAATGATGGAAGTCTATATGTTGTAGAGAGCGATGGTAAACGTGTCAATCAGATTCGCAAATTGTCGGCGGATCGCGCGACATTCGCCACTGTCGCCGGCGGAAAATCGCCGTGCTCTTGCGATATTGCTGCGTGTGGTTGTGACGATGAATCGACAGTTGTCGCGTCCGTGGCGCGATTCAACTCACCGCAAGGAATCGCGGTCACACCGAATGGAGAACTTGTAGTTGCGGATACGGCTAACGCTAAAATTCGAAAAGTCGCACGACGAGTCGCCAAATGGGTGGACAAAACGCGACAATACGAGGTGACGGATGGCGAAAGAATGGAGAAGTTGGTGTTCAATCGACATGGATTGCATACGGCGACGATTTCGATGATTAGCGGTAGAGCGCTGTTGAACTTCACTTATACGGTGGATTCGCCTGTTGCGCAATTAGCTAGTATTAATGGTAAATAGTTTTGTTTTGAGAAATTCAATCGAAGAAATATTTTTTCCAGGTGCTAATGGAATGCAGCTCCGTCTCAATCGTCCTAATCAAACTCAAATCGAACTCGAAACTTCGCGCGGTGTTCAAACTCTTCTCACAATGTCGGCATACGATGCGACACTCGAACAAGTCTTATCGCGACCTGCGAGTCTCTCGCGCGACACAACTAAACTCGCCTACACGCCTAAAGGTCTTCTCGCCTCGCGCGTCGATGTCGCATCTGCAGCCTCGTTTGAATACGATGCGACTGGTCGCGCTGAAGCAATTCGCCGTGATCGCGAAACGTGGCGACTTGGTCGCGAGACAATTCAAATTGGCGGTGGAGTTACTGCGGATGTTTGGTTGAATGGTGATCGCAAGTGGTCGCAAGTTCGAATGTCGGATGGCGACTTGGCGATGAGTCGACCTGCGACGCGACTCATCACACTTCGTCGCGAAGGATACAGTATTCAATCGCCTTTCGGAACCGCCTCACTATTCGACACGTCAATTCCACGCGGATTCGATGAACCGGTGGTCTCGCGACGACGAACCACAGTACCAGCGATTCAAGATCCACAACGACGCGCGCTAACAACTCGGTGGGATTGGCGATACACGTTCAAAAAGTCGGACGAAGATGAAGAAGTACCGAAAAGAGTGGCTGAGGTTGGATTCAGGACGAGGGTTCGTTATTGAAACCGTGTGAAATTATAGATTACTAAAACTAACCCTTTTTTTCGACTAACTTTTAACAATGCGGTGGATATAACTAATTCTTGCGATTTGAAAGGAGATGGGATAGAGAATTTGTGACACCAAATTTGGTACCAAAAGGCAATTTTCTAACTCTATCTCCTTCTTCTCGCATCCCTTTATAAACAAAATATCGTTTTAGATCAATGGTGTGAATATTTTCTCAATGGAATACAATGTCGCCAATAATCGAGACACTCTTCGACTTGGTTCAACATCTGACGATTCGTCGATTCTTCTCAACATTGATTATTCTGATTCTGGAGAAATTCGAAAAATTTGGACACCCGCTGAAAGCCAGCTAGATGAGTTGTTCATTGATGAATCATCGCCGAAGAAACGCGAGATTAAGTGGGGAAAATGGAAAGTTGAAAAGAGTTATGATTCCCTAAATCGATTGGTAGAAATCGTCGAAGATGGAGGACGTGTTCCTTTAAAGATGGCGTATTCGAATGAGAAACGACGACACCCGACAACGATTCAAAGAGATTCGTCGAAATGGAATATTCAATATGATAACTATGATCGGATTAAAGAGGTTGTCAATGAGGCGTCGGGCGAGTCCACAACATTCTCTGCCATCTCATTGGGTGCCTACGAATGGGTCTTGAAGCGAAGAAGTGCGTTGAACACGCGACCCGCGATGATAAGAATTAGCGGAGAGAAAGGAGATGAGATTGAGGAATATGCGACACCGGATGGTCTTCATCATTTCATGCGTGAACGCAACGCCGAGGGAAATGTTGAGAGGATTTTGAATGATGGAAGTGTGACACGAGTGGAGTGTTGGGCGCCGGATGGAATGATTGCGTGTTTGAGACATGGAAAGGAGTGGAAGATGAATTTGACGTGGCAAGGTAAGGCTTTTGGGGGAGAAAATGTGTATCAAAAAATCTGAAATTCTTACGGACTTTATGAAGTAATGAAGAAATGACCAAATTCAAGCAAAGAATTTTGTTTTAAGAATATTTTCAGTGATCTGCAAGCACTTCTTGTCAGACTAAAACTTCTTGTTCTTTAAGAATTTGGCTGAAAATCTTCTCTTGTCTTGGAAAAAAACTGATTTTCAGCAAAAATGACAAAAAATCGTATTGATTTTCGAAATTTATAGAAGAACTGCAATGGAGCCGCTATAATTCAATTAAACAAAATATTTTTCGACTATTTCCAGCGATTTTTGAATATTTCTTGTCGTTCTTCTCTCGGAGTTTTAAGATAATTTTAGTGAGATTAAATTCAAGCTGAAAAAACTGCTTTTCAGCAAGTTTATTACCGATTTTAAGATTTCAGTGAGGCTTATGCAAGTTTTGGTATTAAAAATTATCGAATTTAGGCTGAAAATTGGATTTTTACTCAAATTTCAGTCCTTCCCAATTTAAAATCTGAAATTTTGACTATTCACAGTTTTTGATCGCCTGCTCAGCGAAAAAATAGTTTATTAGAATCTTTAAATCAATTATCCGATTATTTCAGGTCATCTAATTGCTCGGAAATCGATCACAATCTTTGGAAAGTCGAGTTCGTTCAGTTACGAATACGATGATTTACTGCGACCAATCTCCATCCAACCAGTCATCGAGCAAAGTGTTGTTGAGCCAATCCAGATCTCCTATGATGAACGAACTGGTCGAATCGCTTCCCTAAATGGATTCTCGGTGATATCAGACGCGACAACGAGTAGAAGTCAAGGACATGGATTGATGTACGAGACGTCGAAAATTGATTCGCATCGGCAGATTGTTGAGATCAAAATGATATATGGAGATGCTCGCGCGAAATTGAGAATTAAACGAGATCGAGTTGGACGGGCGCAGGAGACGAGTCTCGAAGTAGACGCATCCGGCTTCTCGAAAAATCTGAAAACTTCGCGAAGCTTTGATGGAAGTGGGCGATTGGCTGGAATTGAGCAGGGCGATAGTCTGAAAACGAATCTGAAGTATAATACGGATGGGCGAGTTGAGAAGATGAACGATCAAATTGTTGAATATCATCGGGGTGGAGCGTTGAAGTCGTTTGCTGATACACAGTATACTGTAGATTCGATTGGATGGGTTGTCAAACGGGCAAATATTAGTTTTGCATATGATGGAAAAGGAAGATTGTTGCGAGCCAATGATTTTGAGCTGCTCTATGATCATGAAGATCGATTGATTTCATTGCGACGCGGCGAAGAGTTAACACTTCTATACTACTCTGACATTCAGAAGTCATCAAGAATCTCGCATTTCTCGCGAAACGGTGTCATCTTCACCCTATTCTACGACGACAACTCGCTATTATTCGCAATGTCAAGTTCGGATGGGCGACGCTTTGGAGTTGTTTGCGATGAGACGCGAACGCCGCGCGTCGTTGCGACCGATTCGAAAATTGTGAAATATGTGGAGCGCAACGTTTTCGGCAAAATTATCTCATCAGAATCACTTCTTGACGAGGAGAATCTATGGATGCCTGTTGGATATTTGGGAGGTGTCGAGTTGGATGGATTGGATGTGGTTGTTATGAACAATGGGCGACCGCTTGATTTGATATCGGGACGGTATTTGAGTGTGGCGCCAGAGGCGGTGAAACGGGTCGAACTCGTGGATTTGGCCAATTCGATTGATTTGATGGCTCTTGAGACTGAGAGACAGCCGTTTGCATTGCCAAGAATTCCAATAGGTTCGTTTTTTTTTTCAATTTTTGACGTGGAACGAAACGAAAGTACTTATTATTTATGTATGATGCCAATTTTTATATAAGAATTTTGAAACGTAAAATTAACTGGAGATATTAAATTGACAAAAATTTTTTAGTAAAGCTACAGAGCTGAAAACAGCCGTTAACATACATAAAAACTTGGATGTAGGAGTTCCTGGATGTAGGAGTTCTAATTTTCGAAAACTAGCTAACTAGTTGAATCACGCTCTGTAAAAAACTACAAAAAAGCTCAATGCACACTTTGCGAGCTACCGTATTCCCTCATTCGGCGGCATTTAATTAATTTAAATTTTTGCAAAAAATTGAAGTGTGAAAAGATCTTTTTTGGAGTGCACGCCTTACATAAAATTACTCTGAATGTCAGATACATGTTTTCTTACTCTGTTGACATGAAGAAATCCCATTTTAGCAACAAAAACAAAACCATGCGGTAAAATTGCCACAACACACACACGTTCCTCCACCTTTTTTTCTGTGCGGCTGCAATTTTGTACGCGATGAAATTTTCTTTTTGTTTTCGTAGTTTTTTACAGAGCGTGGAATCGCTAGACATAAAATAGGAGCCATGAACAAGGAAATCTTATTTTCCACAGTTCATCACTCAAAAAGTGGATTAACAAAAATGTTTTCAAGACACTTTCAACGTTAAAAAAAATCCAGAACTCGTTTTCGGCACCATATTATCTCAAATGGTTCTTTTTTCAGAAAAAAAAAATCGTTTTTGAGAGGAGTGATTCTAATTTTTTGGGATTTTTAATCTCGGAGGGGTTCTAATTTCAGTTTACCAATTTTTCCACAATTCAACCTTACCAACCACAAATCAATCAATTTTCTTCTTTCAGATTTCGAATCGTGGTTCAAATTGGTCGGTCTCTCGCCAGATCTTCTTCCCAACATCCATCTCGGCTTGCCACCATCACACCCAATCACCCATCGACTTCTCAATTCTTTCCCGTCAAAACTCGACGCATTATCACATGTGAACACGATTCGACCGAGTCGGCTCGTCGATTCAGAATCGCGCGATTCTCAACAGCTAGATTCAGAATGGTCGATTGAAGATGTCGGATTCTCGAACCTTCTGCTAATAAATTCGGACTCGAAACACCTGGTCGACACTCAAACTTTGCCGATTCTCGACACCCAGGAATCGGAGATTGTTCACAAGTTGCTCGACGCCGCTCGTCACGTTGATTTCCTCACATGGTCACCAGTGCCGGTTCGACATTTCTGGAAATCACCCATAGCGATGCCGCCACTCAGCTCCGCATCATTGCCGCATTTCACGCTAGTCGTAAATAAGGAAAGCGCCGAGTTGCGCAATGGAAAATCGAAGATTATTGTGCATTATGCAAATGATGAGGTTGGTTTTTGGGAATTATTTCGAGCTCAATGAAGTACACTAATTTCGGGGCTCGATTTTTTGTATTTAATCTCAGTTTCTAACCTCTGTGTAAAATTAAAAATTTCAGGAACACAATTTTTTGGTGTAGGTCGCACAAGATCTAAACAATTTTTTGATCTTTTTCATACTTTCATTGCTTGACAGCTTTTTCGTTTGAAAAATTTCAAATATCTATTTTTACAGAAAGAAGTCATCAAAAAATTGACCGACGACCTACGCTCACGTGAAATGATCAGCGTCTGGAAGGCGGAACGAAAAAGGCTCGACTCGACCGATGGCACCACTACTTGGCACCAATGGACTGATCGAGAACGACGCGAGCTAAAATCGAAAGGAACCGTCAGCGGATACACCATCGACACCCGTCCTACTCACCATCGCGCTCTTTTCGCCACCATTCATTCGTGGAAATTTGTTGCTAAAAATTAGGACCTTCTCAACCTCCTCTAACACCCATATTTATTCTACAGTAGTCTCTTATATTTTTCAATTATCGGTTCCATTTGAAAACGGGTTTTCATTGTCTTACCTAATCTTTCTCTGTTTTTTTTTTCATTTCTTTTTTGAAAAGAATTTGTATAAAGTCTAATATATTTTACAGGGCCCCTATTTACAGTCGTTACCTACAGTAATAATTCATGAGAGCATGCAAAAAAAAAAGAAGAAAAAGTGAAATATGCACAGGCAAGTAAGAGAATACATAGGAATATGACTTGGAAAAAACGACTAGTACATCATAAAAATAAAACGAACTATGATTGAATAATATTAAATTTTCGTGGCCGTGGTGGGTGGGGCGAGCAATATTATTTACAGTAACCTTTCTATTTGTTATCGCTCGAATTTTCCATGCTGGATTTGGTGTTTGTGGTGATGGTAGTCTCGTCGCGTTTTCGCGCCTCCATTTCCATATTTTTTCGCTCGTTCGAAAATTGGAAACCCGCCATTTCGAGAAGGGTCTTGTCGGGATTGTCGTCCCAATTTCCGGGAAGTGGCACTTTTTTGTGTTTCTCCGCCTGTTGTGTTTGCCAATTTTTGAGCTTTTGCTGCTCTTGCAAAGTTGACGCACCCGAACATCCCCAAACCTGGAAATGAAGATGAATAAATAGAGTTTGAAATTTTATTAGCGGTATTTTTTATTTTGCTGAAATACCTAAACTCGGCCCAGTCAGTTCCATGTATTTTTTTAAAAGATATATAATAAATTGAATATAATTTACTTCAGGAAATCTTGTGGAATGATTCTTGAACGAAAAATGAATATATTCATTTAAAAACTCCATTCATGATACAGAAAAATTGAACTTATTTCAATTTTTTTCGAATTAAAAAACTAAAATTAAAAAGGTCACAATGCGAAAATACACGTTTTTCTAAAATATTTTCACGTTTTATTTAATTTCTTTTTTAAGAGAGAACACTTGTATCTTCTCATGTGACTTTTTAATTTAATTTTTTCTTAATTGAAAAAATTAGAAATAAATTCAAGTCTTTTTCGTTTCACGAATGGGGTTTTCAAATTAGAAAACGTTTTCTTCTTTATGAATCATTCCATTGGAATTCAATTGCGGATAGTTTTATATGATTTACGCTCTATTAGTAGAGAATTCGGATATCTGAATCTGTTCCTACACGCGAAACAACCAAAAAAATAAAATTATCTTTTTTGAGAAATGTTTTTGAGTACTAAAATATGTGCCTGGTAGCCATTGAATTTTTCAAAATTTTTGCTCTTATATTCAATCGATGACAAGAATTTTGAAAAAAAAAAACAGAAAATTATGTTGCATTTTTGTTTATTTTCAAGATTTCAAAGACAAGTTCAACAAAAATGTAAAGGCAATTAAAAACCAGTTCGGCCAAGGTATTTTCTAGGTACGTGGATTCGTATAATTTGAAATGACCTAAGTTTAACATGTGAAATCAGAACGTTTCGAAAAATCTCTCACCTCAATATCATAAATTTGATCGAAATCCCTGTCAACTTTTAACTCATCGCGGAACGACAAACCATACGCACACATGCGCAACTTCAAATTGCAATAAACCGATGCGGCGGCTGCGTCAATGCGCCGAACTCGCGGCAAAATCTCGAAAAACGTCGTGTTGGGTCCACCGAATCGTAAGCCTGAGTGTCGCCACTCCTGATCCAACGCAATCACAACAACTCGACCATCTTTGAGCCGCAAAATCGTTACTGTCGGTCCGCGGTAGTCGAAGACGAGGGTCTCGAAACGATTCGTACTGATTCCATGTTGTAGACTTGTGTAGAGCGGTGTCCAATGCTTTTCTTCGGGCTGGGAAAAAAGTCAAATAATTGCGGGTAGAGAAATTTTGTGAAAATACCTTATCTTTGTGAGGGAAATACGTTGGAGGGAGAGAAGATTGAAGGAAGAACATTTGAAGTGGCGTCAGGATGTCGGACGAAAAGTCTTGGAGCGGCTGAAAAAAATTGTTTATATTCTGACGACATCGATTGAATTAAACACTCCAATTTTCTGTTCAAGTTTCCATTTTTGAAAAGTGCCTTATATAAAATGCAATCGCTAGATAACAAAACGAAACTATATTTCAGAACAATTTTGAACGTTCACCTTAGTGGCTTGCAATCAAATTCAAATTAAACTTGGCACGACAAATTAGATTTTTCTAGCGATTGTGGTGAAAAAACTATCAAGCTCGAAAAATTCTTTCGAATTACCATTAATTTTTTCAGGGTTTTCTCTTTCTTTCACAAAAAAAATGAACAATAGTGAATTTTACATTTAAACCGGTGTTTGAAATATAAATCGGAATGTTTCACTTCTAGTTTGTTAAGTGAAAAAACTTTCACGTGGATTCTTTGTTTCAAACTATGTCCCTTTAAAAGTTATTATTTTTCATCATTTTTTCTAGTTAGTCGATTTTTTTCTCCAAAAAACAACTCACATTTGCTGTTCCAGTAGCTTTTGCAATAATTCGTGCTTGCGCGGCTTGACAAAACTTCTCACACTTGCTCCGCCTCCATTCCATTTGATTGTTAACCGCCTCATCACCACTGGCGCCTTTTGTCTGAAGCTTCTTTTTCATAGTTGAATAAATATGAATTTCTCACCATTTGCTCCACAAGAATTGTGATAAACTCCTCATCTCCTCGAACAGCCAACGCGCCAGCCGAATCTGAGCATACTTTGATGAAACGATGAACTGGTTGAAGAATTTTGACATAAATATCGGTAGATGGGCCGATGAGTGGTGCAAATTTCCTGTTGAACTCTTCGCGGCTAATGGTGTCGTGTTCGCTTGGGTGGTTTGGCGAGCCGCTGAAATAGCGCCAAAGACTCTCGGCAAGGTCTTGCTCGAAGAGTTCCTGAAAGAATAGACAGATTACTTATTGATTTTTGAGTTTGAAAAAACCCACCACAAATTTTCCCATTGAAATCGTTGTTTGGGTGTCGGCCAATCTCAAGAAATACGCATCAATCACCGGATCCAATGGGGTCGTCGTCGAACTGCCCGCAGATGAATTGTTGCTCGTACAACATTCTGAATTTGAACTTTTCGGTTTCCCCGGTCCATTACCCATCTGAAATTAAACCGAACAAACTCCTAAAACACATCAACTCGATCATCCATTAAATAGGACAGTCACCACTTTGCCAATTTCGTTGGGTAAGAAATGAGCATTTTGCAACGTCATTTTACAACACAAAAAAAAAGAAACAAACGAGAAAATAATAAATATTTTTTCTCCACACGTGGTGTACGGTCGACAAGAAAAGTGTGCAAACACAGCGACGCAGAATCACACACAACTTTTTTACTTTTATTTTTTTCAACTTTTTATCGTTTTTCGCCCAAAATCGAAAGTTTTTATCATTTCAAGTGTTTCGAAATATTTAAATTTTGCAGAAAATGTTGTTCCCAGGAGCCGGAGGTCCAGAATTAGACAAAATGGCCAAGGATAAAGTGAATAAAGATATCGGAACATTTATCACTTTTGGACTTCTCGTCGAAGCTGGTAAGTGTTTTGATTTGAAAGAAAGTGAGGTAAAATAATCAATTTTAAAAGAGCAATAATCATTGCGAGTAATAAAAACCAGTTTTATCATACTTTTTTTTTTTAAAAAGAGAAAGTTTTGTCATCGAGAACAATAATCATTTTTTCAGCCGCCATCGCCGCCCACTATTTCGGAATCGAAGGAATTCTCGTCTAAGCGATCAACTCAGTAATTTTCATAGTTCGAATCTCAATAAATTGTTTTTGTTTCCTCTTTCAAGACTAAAACTTTATTCACTCGAGAACAATTATTCAAAGGAGTATGATGCAATAAATAGATAAATTGGAGAAGTTTCACGAAATTTAATCAAGATCTGGTTCTGGAGCCTTGGATGGTGGTGGTGGTGGTGCAGATGATGTGTTTGAACCGCATCCCGCATCATCACAGCCCGATCGTGGACATCCGCCAGCGCCAGCTCCGGCCGATGGTCCTCCAAACATTCCAGGGACTGGAAAAATGAAAGAATAGTGAGTGCTTTTCAACGAAATTTGATCATAAGATATGTGATATCTTACAATAAACAATTGTTTTGGGTTCTCGTGATAATAGAAAAGTTAATTGATGTAAATCCGAAAAATCTAGACAGAGGAACTAACATTAAAACTTCGGCGTGCAAAAAAAGAAAACTACCAAACAAGGCTTTTCAGAAAAATTGAGGAATTTCAGCCAGGAATTATGATGATACAAACTTTGACTATCAGACTCTGATGCTGAACCATTAATTTACAGGAATACGTATATTCAATTCCAGATATCTTTTCTTGAAAACTTACATCCACCGCCTCCTTTCTGAAGCTTGGCAACAAGTTTAGCAACCTTCGGGTTATCCAAATACTTCATAATGTTGGCCGGATTGCTCATAATATCCATCAACGCTGGCAAAATCTCCGGGTCTTGCAAAGCTGCAGCGATTTCCGGATCGTTGAACATATCGGCGGCACCCTTTGGCATGGCTCCAGGTCCTCCGCCCAAATTCGAGAAGTCGAAATCTTCATCGTCTCCTCCAAAGTTTGGTTGATTCTTGGCCGCTTCTTCCGCCGCTTTTTTGTTGGCCTCTTGAGCTCGGCGAACTCGCTCTCTTCTTTCGGCAATGTCGATCTCTTGGTTGCGACGTTCGATAGCTCGGTTGTACTCTTGGATCTTGTGAGCCTGAAAAATAATCAATATAATTTCTCTGAAGTCTCAAACTAGTCAACATCGTTTTCGAATTTGGTCCCTTCATTTTCATTCCATTTTTTTTTTTGAAATACACCCATCATCCTTCTTTGTGCACAAACACACAGAAACTGTCAAACCCGTGGGAATCGCGTTGTTGTTTCTTTCTTGAATTTATATAAAACAAGCAAATAAAATACTTCAAAAACTTTTCTGTCCTTCATTTTTCAATTTTTTCATAAAAACATGTGGGCGATAAAATTTTTTCTTCGAATCTATCGATTCAAATTTTTTTAATATGCAGGAATTCGGCAAAAGTATATTCTCACGGTTATACAAAAACCGGAAACATGATTTCAGATTCAATTTTCTCCGGTTTTGCGAGAAGTTTTCGTGAAGAACTGTCGAATATTTGGGTTAGTTTATTCGAAAAATTGATTTGACAAGATGGGGGTTCCAATTTAAGTTATCGTTTGGAACTGTATATTCGATTTTCAAAAAACCTGTTCATGTTACGCTTCAGTCTAAGTTTATGAAAGAGGACTTCCGATAATAATTGATTTTGGCTTCCTATATGTAGTTTAAAAGAAGGGATGGTATATGAGCCTTTTAGAGCTGGAATTCAATAACTTCACGAAGTTCAATGATTTGAAAATAATTAGTTTTTACTTTTCAGTTTGTGAGTTTGACTAACTTTCTAATGTTCAATCGGATATTGTTGTTATTGTTTGCTAATGTTTTTATAGAGAATCGCAGTTTCGAACTCTTAATCACGAGTTCTTCAGTAGGTAACCCGGCTCAACAACAAAAAGCACATGTACTTTGAACCAACGAAATAGCAAATAGAAAGAAGACTTTTTGAGAGAAGAGCGTTCTTTGATCTTGTAGAATACTCGATTCAATTTACCACTTTTAAAAATCATTTGTTCCTGTTCGATCAACAATCAATGCTCCCATAAAAAATCCCGAACCTCCATCTTCCACCGAAAAAAACAACAAATTTCAAGCATTTTTCTCTTTTTCTCTCAGGACATACACCCAAAGAGACAACATATCAATACAAAAAACGACGCAAAACCCGAAACAACAGCTGCTTCAAATACAACAAAGAAGCAGCGAAACGGATAGCCAAGAAGAAGAAGAACAGAAAAACTAGGAAGGCGGAAGATAGGGGGGAGCAACAAAATCCCCGCTTCGAATAAAATCACTTCTTTCTTTTTCATCTTCCTCGTCTCCTTCTAGTTCCAGAGGCAAAGACAATTTTGAACGACGTATTCGACCGCACAGCAAAAAAGTCTCTCGAGTGAGAAGACAAATCGAACCCCGAATCTAGTGTGCCCTCCTGCCGACTTGGTTTATTTACATTCATTTTATCCACATCCTACCATTCCTCAACATCAATCTTTGCTTTTATCATCTCAGCAACATTTTTTTCGTCATATTTTATTTATTTTTTAATCAACTATCCAACTTCATGCCATACCAATAAATGCGGCTGTTTTATTCTTTTCTATGTTTTGTGCTACTGTTATTGGCAGACGGTTCTGTTCAAGGTAGGAGATTCTAGAATTTGGTTGTTTTCTGGAGCAAAATATCACCGAGAGTATTTGCGCAAAACGAAAATGAACTTTCAAGATTGATTTAGAACATCTGGAGATTTTTTTCAACCTTTCGGGACATTTTCGGAATTTCAAGATTCGAAATTGACAATTCTGAAAAAAGAAACGTTCAATTTTTTGACATATTGTTCATCTAGCCAGGTCATCCAACGAAAAGTAGATCAAATTTTGAAAAGTTTCGAATTCTCTCAATTTTATATGCTATTTCGTCGGTTCAAACTACATATACCTTTTTCTCATTGGATGACCTGGTTGGATGAACAATATGTTATCAAGTTGAAACATTTTTCTTTACAAACAAAACTTTCGATATCCGGTGAATCAGATATTGATCCAATTATTTTTTAGAAAGAACATCGGTATTTTTAGCCAAAAAGGGGATTTCTTAAAAACTTTATCATCTAAAAATCTCATGAAAATTCAGATTTCAAAACACGAATTTCGTTCAAAACTCGTTCAACCTCAAGTAAATTCATATTTTTATCTCCGCTCCTAATAAAAATTCATTGTTTCAGCCTCTCCATCAACTCTAATCCTCAGTGGTAATTCAAAATTCGACCATCTCGCCGAATTTCTCGATGAAATTCCCGAAAACCTAATTATTACACCAGGTTTGTTGTTATATTACTTTTTCCAACTAAACAAAAAACAACATCGATTAAATTTGTGTGCATCTTCTTGATCAGTGTAACATCTCAATCAACTCAAATTTTTTCTATTATTTTTTTTTGGCAAAAGTCACAGAAAGTTGCCAAATTTCCGAAAACTGTCGAAATTCAAGTAGGTCAATAAAATCCCTCTATCATCAAATAAAACACACATTTGTCAACACATAATGATATCTTGTTTAACTTTGAAAATATATTATATGTCTATTTGTTAGTCGCTTGTTGTATTTACGATGCACACATGTTTCTCAGCTTCTTCTCCTCATGTCAAAGTTCATTTTTTCAGATGACAAAACTTTGATTCTCAGCCGTCAAAGTGTCGAGATTTTCAATGATGATGGATTCGAGACAATCGGAAGTTTGAAGTTTACGAATGGGAAAAACTTTTCGACAATTGTTTTAACGAATGAAGAGGATTTGGAACATGTAATCAGAACTCAAAGAAACTTACAAGTTCTCGATTTCGGTAATAGAAATAGGCCAAAATTGACCCTGCGTGAAACCCTAAATTTTCAGACAAATCTCCAACCGTCTCTATTCTTCTCAGCAAATGTCAGGCGTCTACTGAAAACCAAGACTATAACACCTTTATTTGTGAAAGTTTACATTTCGCCTCAGAGCAGCCATCAATTGCTCACTACTCATTTTTCGCCAGTGCCGCTAAATCAGAAAAAAAGATCAAGAAAGTTGTCAAGGTTAGTGAATAATCCAAATTTTGAATTCAAATTGCGATTTTTCAGGTTGAATCTGCCGAAGATGACGACGACGATGATGAGGAGAATGACATTGAAGACGAGATTCAAGTGATCGTTGAGAAGAAGATGAAAGAAGTCGAGAAGCGTAAAAAAGAGAAAGTAGATGACGATGATGATGACGACGACGATGACAATGAGAATGAATATGACAATAAACATGATCCAAAACGAGACCACCGTCTTCATTGCAAATACCGTAAAACTTGCTACGAGACTGGTAAACGTGGACTAATTGAGCCATTCGATTTCTCATTCGATCATCTGTTCCATTTCTGGCGTGCTCCGGCCTCTCAACAACATCACTTGTCAAAACACGAGGACGCGGATCAGGACGGTATTCCAGATTCAGAAGACGAAGATGTGAATCTCGCCGACAGAAAACTCGTGTGCAAATACCGCACCGCTTGCTATAAGGATCACAACATCCCATTGACCGATAAACAACAAGAGCGGGAGAGAAGCTTCATCTCGGCAAAACTTCAAGTTCCACATGGAAAGAAGCGAACACTCAAGGATATCGCCAATAAAGCGATTGAAGACGTTGAAGAACGCGAAGAGCAAGTGAAACATCGGCCTGTCCCAAAATCGATGATAGTCGAGAAGAAGTTGAAGGAAATTGAAGATCACCTTCAGAAGAAGCTCGATTGCAAATATCGCAAATCTTGCTATGAGACTGGCGAACTTCCTGAAATCGATGAGACCATCTCAATCCCCTTCCTCTACTCACTCTCTGCTTCAAATTCTGATGATCATGATGACGATGACAAGGAGCAAAAATCTTTTGAAGAAATGGAAGATCTCGAGAGGAAACACTATTGCAAGTATCGAAAATCATGCTACGAGTCCGGAGTATTGCCTGATATTGATCCGGAAATCCAAGTCGAGTCAATCAGGGATATTCTTGACGCCACCGAGCAAGTTGAGACTCGCAAACTCTCGCTTCAAGAGCGTTGCAAGTATCGCAAATCGTGCTACGAGACAGGTATTCTACCGGATTTGAGTCGTGATGAGGAGTATTTCGAAAAAGTCGCGCAAAAAGAAGTCAGTGCAGTGGTTCCATCAACTTTGAGTGACTTGAAAACACTATGCAAATATCGAAAATCATGCTATCAAGAAATCGCGGTGGCCGATTCGTCCAACGACGTCGTCGAGTCAATCAGAAAACGGCGAATCATCGAGAAGGAAGTGAGAAAACGACGAACTCGTCGACAGAAACATTTGAACAAAAGAAAAGCGATGATGGCAAGATATGGACTTCGCACAGTTTATGAGCCGGTTGAGAAAACTAAAGAAGAACTCAAAAAACTGGAGGAAAAACGAGAAATTCGGAAACAAGCTCCTCCTTCCAAAGTTATCAAGAGAGAGATCAAGAAAAAAGAGCCGGTCAAAAAGACAAAATCGCGCGTCGCCGAAGTTGTTGAGGATATCGCCGAAGCTGTTGTAGCTAAGAAAATTGCTGAAGCTCTTTCTGAACAGGATGATGATGATGATGATGATGATGATGATGAGGTGAAGGAGATTCCAACCAAAAAGGCTTCAAAATCGAAAAAGGAGCAAGAAGAGGAGGAGAAACCAAAAAGCAAAAAATCTCCAGTGAAAAAGATTCAGGTAGAACAAGAAGTCAAGAAAGTCGTGAAAAAGATCGAAGCCGCCAAGATTGATTCAGAAGAAGACGATGAGCCAGAGAACGATTCTGAAGAGGATCCAAAAGTCAAGAAGTCTCCAGTCAAAGCAGCACCAGTTCCAGCTCAAAAACCAAAGAAGTCACCAGTCAAGAAAATAGAAGATTCAGAAGAAGACGAGAACCCAGCAGTCAAAAAAGTGGTGAAACAAGCCGAAGCATCGAAGGACGATTCTGAAGAAGACGAACCGCCAGTCAAGAAAATTGAGAAACCTCACGTCAAAGTCGTACCAGTTCCAGTTCCTGTGCCAGTTCAAAAATCAAAAAAGGCTCCAGTCAAGAAAATAGAGGATTCTGAAGAAGACGAGCCAGAAGAGAAGAAGGCTCCCGTTCAAAAATCAAAAACAGCTCCATCTAAGAAAATAGAGGATTCGGAAGAAGATGAGCCAGAACAGAAGAAGACCCCAGTTCAACAATCAAAGAAAGCATCGGCTAAGAAAATAGAAGACAAACCAGCTCCAAAAGTGAAAAACATCGAAGAACCAAAGGCCAAAAAGGTGATTGTGAAGCAAGCCCAAGCTAAGAAAAAAGACGACGACGATGATGATGATGAGGATGGCAATGAATTCGACAACAAACATGATCCAAAAAGAGACCACCGTCTTCATTGCAAATACCGCAAAACTTGCTACGAAACCGGTAAGCGTGGATTAATTGAGCCATTCGATTTCTCATTCGACCACATGTTCCACCTCTGGCGTGCTCCACTCTCTCAACAACATCACAACTTTGGACGAGACTCGGATGGTGACGGTATTCCAGACAGCGAGGACACCGACACTCATATTTCACACAGAAAACTGGCTTGCAAATACAGACCATCGTGCTACGAGAAATTCGATATCCCGGTCAGTGAGAACATTGTGGAGCGGGAGCAGAAACGTAGTTTGAAGTCTGAAGATGTGAAACCATCTAAAGATTCTGATGAAGACGATGACGATGATCATGATGACGAGAAAGAGGTATCCAAATCAGATAAGAAGTTGGAATGCAAATATCGTAAGTCATGTTATGAAAGTGGAGTTTTGCCGAAGATTCAAGAATGGAACGATGCTCCCAAGCATTCTGCTCACAATACAAAATCAGCAAAGAAAGTTGTGGATGACGACGACGACAACGATGATGATGATGATGATGAACAAATCTCGAAGTCCGACAAAAAACTAGAGTGCAAATACCGCAAATCTTGCTACGATAGCGGCGTTTTGCCAACCATCCAACAATGGAGTGTAGAACCGCAAATCGTCGAATCTCTTCCCTCCGCCTCAGTCAAAGATCACAAGCTTCAAAAGTGCAAGTATCGTAAATCATGTTATGAGGAGATGGGCATCCACGAGAAGGATGAAGAGGATGCAAAGATTGTCGAGAAGGAGGAAGAGAGAAAGCCACAATTGAAGAAGCAACCGGCAGTGCATGGAAAGGAGCACGACAAGCAGCAACAACAGCAACAGCACAAACATCAGAAGCAGCATCAGAAGAAGGAGAAGAAGGCGGATAGTGAGGAAGATGGGGATGGTGACGATGATAGTGGAGAGAAAGATGACAATGACGATGATGATGAAGTCAAAACAGTAAAAGTCAGTTTATTTTTGCAATATTTAATTTAAAGTTTTTTTTTCTAAACTTCTAAACTTATTCTGAAAAACCAATTCATCGATTTTAGAAGGTTATCAAAGAAGTTGAGCGACAAGACGATGTGAATGATATGGAAACCGAGATTGCTCGTGAAATTCATTTGAGCAATCAGGAGAAATACATTTGCAAATATCGAAGATCGTGTTATTCGACTGTCGAACCAAAAGCCGCCAAACAAGATCATTCAGGAAATATGGCGAGGAGAGGTAATACATGTTTCCTGCCCAATCACTGTTGAAAAATTCCTGATTTTCAGCCGGTAGCGGAGAAAAATGTCATATTTATTACTTGTCATGCCGCGAGCAAATGGGACTTCCACCCAAGGAAAAAGCGCCAATGGGACCAAACGGAAAGAAACTCTGCCGTAAGGTTAAGAAGACCAGCGAGTGATGTGAATGACAATTCGAATGATGATCTCGTTACCGGTGTTTACTGTAGTTCATTTTGTGTTTTTCTTTCTTTCATTCATTCATTCGTGTTTAGTGGTTTTGCTCTTTCATACGAGTAAATCCAAAGTGCCTGATTTGTTTCGGTATAGTAAGAAACCGGATAAATGTTTTCAATCTTTGTTTGGAGTTTGTGCTTTCAGAAAAATTTAAAATAGAAACTCACATTTGGCTCGACTTCCTTCAACCACTCGTTAGCAACGTCGTCATAATCGAGCTTGCAGGCAGTTGCCAAGTCGGTCTTCGCCTCGACCCATTTGCCAAGCAAGCGGTAAGCGCGGCCACGGAACTTGTAAGCTTGAGCAGAGTCTGGGTTGATAGAGATGGCGCGGTCACAATCACCGATGGCTCCGATTGGACGCTTCAACTTGAGAAGAACACTGCAAATAATGATGATTAATGTTTGAAGAAACCCAAAGTCATGCTTTTATGATTGATTTTCTTAAATATTTTTGAAATTTATATCGTTTTATTTTTTAATTGTTCGTGACAAGAATCTAGCTTCTCAGAGATGCATCTATATTTTTTTTTAAAACAAAATAACAGCCTTGTTGTCATCTTTTTTTGAAGGCAAATCTCATAATATTTTTTGGTAAAATTCTTAAAACTGATAACCTACTTGGCTCGTTTGGCGTACAAAATGGCACTTCCTGGGTTAGCCTCGATGGCATTTGTGTAATGTGTCAACGAGCCGTCGAAATCACCATTCGAGAATGCCTCCATAGCCAAATCTCTTTCACTCGACGCCTTCTCAAAGTCCTCATCGGTCGGTTCTTTCGACGCATCACCCATTGGCAAAGGTCCATTGGTTTCGGGCTCGATGACTCCCTCATTGTCGATTTTTGGTAATGGAATTTCATCCGGCTTTGGGATCTCCTCTTGTTGTGGTTCTGGTGGAGTTGGCACCTCTTCAGTTGGTGTTGGCTCTGGCTTTGGCGCGGATGGAGCCTTCTTCGCTGGAATTGTTGCTCCAAGTCTGAAAACATGATGATTGATCCAGGTGAAGTTTAGTCGGAGGGAAATACTTACGAAACCAAATAATCTCTGTAGAATGCGAGTTTTGGGTCGTGGAGAAGATCAGGATTTCCCTGACAAGCTCCGACGAACTGCTTGAGAAGAATGACGTATTGATCCATGCTGTAATTCAAGTGTAAAGATTTTTGTGATGAAATTTTCATATTTTTGATGAAAAGAAACGAAAAAATCAGAAGATTATTGAAATTTCTTTTTCAGCTGATAGAAAACTCATGATTTTATGCCCCCTATCGAAGAATATCTCAAGAAAAACGAAAAAATTAATATCATTGGAAAAAACATGAGTGTTTATGTTGGAACACCAGTTTTCCCCGGAAAACAATAAATACAACAAACAGAGAAGTTTAACACAAAATGTCAATGCGAATCAACACGTGAAAAACACAAAAATTTCAGCGAATCGCGGCAAAATGCTGAAAATGGCGCCGAAAACTCGAGAAAATTTTGAATCATCCAAATGTGCAATTTTACGTCGTGCGTCATTTGAATTCCGCAAATGTTCGTCGCCTTTAGCGCGCTCTGACATTTTTATTTTTTTCTTTTCTTTTCTCGAACGCAAACGAGAAAAATGTGAATTTCTCGAGGTTTTTACATGTTTATCTTTTTTCATTGTTGCGGAATGCAAAATCTTGATTTAGAGTTTTGTTTTTTGTTTGAGAGTAGGGTTTTTGCAACGGGATTTCGCAAGAATTAGCTTGGAAGATTTTTTGTAGCCAACTTTTTTGAAAAACAAGTTTTGGAAAGCAAAAAAAGGTTCGTGACATTTCTGGAATTCAAATATTGAGAAAATCACTCTAGTATTATGTTTTTTTTTTTACTTCGACACTTCTTGATTTGTTTGCAGATTTTAATTTCTTCCAAACGTGAATATTCTGTTTTTGTTTTTCTATTGTTGCGAAATTCAAAAATATAGTTGCAGGCTTCTATTTTCAGCTTGCGAATTAGTTTTTGACTGCTAGATTTTGTAAGAATTTGTCTGAAAATCAATTTTCAGTAATTCTGACTTTTTTGTAGATATTAGAATACTTCTCTTCCGTTTTTATAAGCTTAAAAATATTTTTAAAATGATTTTGCAAGTTCTGACGGTATATAATCTGTCAAAGATGAGTAATTTCCCCATTTCAAACAACATTCTTCAAAATTGTGTAATCTATCTCTTCTTCCAATCCAGGAAAATATGAGTAAATTGATTAAATCAGTTGTTCATCATCTTTATATATGGAACATCTTTGCGAATTCCTTCCGTTATTCTCTTTTCTTCGCGCGCTCGCCCTCCTCCTTTTATGCACTATTTCACCTGGCGGGCATTATATTTCTCTCTTCGATCCCTGACTATTCAAACACGACCACTTTATTCACATATTTTGCCTTGTTCGTTCACATGTTTTCGAGAAAATGTGGTGGTATTGATCTATTTGTTCAGCATCTATTTTGTTTCCCACATGGTTTTTTTTTGACTTTATCAATCCTTATTTCTATTATTTATCATTGACTCATTCGATAAATTTTCTTCATTTTTTTTTTAGAAAAATGGTGAACGGCGGAGTTGACGATTTGGCCGATTGTAGAGAGGTTTTCGCTTATTTCGATAGTAAAGGTGATGAGCGGATCTCCGTTCATCAAGTCGGCGATGTTCTCCGCGCGCTTGGTCAGAATCCAACCGAGGCCGAGATTCTGAAGTGTGTGGCGTCGTTCGAGAAAGAAGCGCGACTGTCGTTCGAGGATTTTGTGCCAATTTTCCAATCGGTTGGAAAATCTCGGTAAGATTAACGGGATGTTTGAGAGAGAATAATTTGTTTTTTTTTTCAGTGAAAAGCATTCGGTTGAAGAGTTTGTCGAAGGATTGTCACACTTTGACAAGGAAGGAAATGGTATGATTAATGTGGCTGAGTTGCGACATCTGTTGACCACACTTGGTAAGTTTTTATGGGAAGGAAATTTTTGCAAAATGGATGGAAACCTTGATATCAAAATTTCGAAAACAACGAGTTAAGATAACATAGGAATTTTTTTAAACTTACAAGAATCAGAAAAAAATAATCATATAAAAATAGAAAACCTAAAAAATGATCAATAAATTTGTTTTTGGTACTGTCACGAGGATGTTTTTGTTTGTTAAAAAAATATATTTCCAATTTTCACTTCAAATTTCGCAACATCCCTATACTCTAGTGTTGAGAAATTTTAATTATAGTTTCAAACAAGTCGTTGATATTCAATTCGGTCACATAGTTTACATTTTTAATCGATTAACATTCAAAATTGCTTGGGAATTTTCCAAATTTTGAAATAATTGCATTTTTCTTTTCACTAGTCAAAAAAAATCAAACGATTCTGGATTTTAGAACTAGAAAACCAGATTAAAATTTTAAAAAACCGAATTTCCTAGAAACAATAAATATGTTTGTTAACCTTATCAGCCAAATTTTAGCGTTTCCCATTGGTAATTGTTTTTTCAAAGACAGAACAAAAAACTCGATTCAAAAAATAATTGATAGTGAAACTGTAAATGCTGAACTTTGGACATAGGCTCTCAATGCTTGACTCCACATAAAACAAAAGAATTATTTCAGGAGAACGATTATCTGATGAAGATGTGGATCAACTCCTAGCCGGTCACAATGATTCTCATGGAAATGTCAACATTGCCGATTTCGTGCGAACCGTCATGAATTCGTAGACATTCCGTCTACCCAACGATTTCAATCCATTTCTTGATTATTATTACTATTTCTATTGTCATCAACTCGTTCATCCCGTTCTGCTAATCGCTTCCCCCTGATTCCCATGTTCGTCTAATTCTTCCTTCCCAATATGCACATAATACGATAAGATACGATACTATTTCGGAATTCTGCTCATTTTAATCAAACCAAAATACAAGTGTACTTAATCTCCCTGTTCCTTTAATTTATTACGATTTTGTCCCGTTTCTGTGGTATTATTATCCTTCCCCCAGTTTTTTAAATTTTAATCTCGGACCCCCTAAAATGGCATTATACACGATTTTTTTTTTGCTTTGAAGGAATTTTCGCGTATTTTTGTCTTTGTGCAATAATAAATTTATTGCTTGAATCGTATTGAAACCGTGTTTTATTATTTTACTAGTGTTAAAACTTCACAAATAGCTTTATCTTCATACTGAAACAGTGAGTTTTTCAAAATTTAAATGTTTTTTTAGATGACAGATGATGATAAAAACGACAAAGATAGTGGAGTACAGGAAGGAAAAAGTAGCGAAGCCGCGGTGATTCAGGGAATGTTGGCCGAATGTGGAGTTGAAGAGTATGATTCGCGGGTTGTTGGAATGTTGATGGATGTAAGTTTGGCATTTTTCATAGCTGGAATTGAAATTTGAAAACTTTCAATGCGTGACACGCTAATCAGAGTTCGAGAGTACAATAGAAAAATGATTTATCTTAAAAGTAAGACTCAGCTTTTTCTTAAAATTCTAGTTTTGATGCTTGACAGAGTTATTTCTCGCACTTTCGATATAAAATATCATATTTTTGTAGAATTTCAAATATTCCAGACAAAATTGCGGAGTCTATATTGCTGAAACCGTCCTAACCGATGCACTAAAACTGAAATTTAAAATAGGGAAATCCTCGTTTTATTCAAAGAACTGATGTTTCGAAAATTCAGAAACAGTCTGAAAATTAAAAAAATTATGCTATAAAAAAATGCTTTATTCACTTTCGAACAGTATCTTATGTTTTTCCCAGGTTCTAGCTATGTTAGGAAAGCTGTAGTGAATGTAGTGATTTAGAAGCTAAAAATTTTCAAAACAAAATCACGCGAATTTTACGTTTCAAACAGTTTGTAATTTTTTCTTTTGCTTCGTAAGGTATTCCATAAGCATTACTAAAAAAAGTTTTTGATATAGCAAAACTCTCAAAGAAATATTCATTAAAAACTTAAAGTTGAAGTTTTGGTTTTGCTTGGCCGTTCGGAAAATGATTGTATTATGAAAAATTTAATTTAGCCTCTTCTCGATTGAACCATTATTTTTACAGGTCCAATTCTCCTTGACATCAAAAATGCTCGAAATGGCCAGCGGTCTTGCCAGACACAATCAAAAACAAGTCATCGACGCGCATGACATTCACACAGTCAATGAACTTTTGGGGATCATGAAAGATATCGCGCCCGATCGTGAGAAAATGATACAAGCTTCGAATGAGAAAAATGCGAATCCTCTTCCACAAATTCGCCATAATTATGGATTGAAGTTGCCGAATGATCGATTTTGTCAACTTCAACCAAATATGGATTATAAAGTCGATGGTTATGAATTGTGAGTTTTTTTTTTGAGAATAAGAAAAAAATGCATTGAGAACAAAACTTCGATTCAATTCTTTATTCTGGAGGTGAAACATATTCATCTCAAGTTGTTTTTTGAAGAAGAAAAATTAAAATCAAAAATAATATCAGAAAATTACTATTTCATCTTTATAATAAAATAGTAATCACATTTCGAGATTTAAAATGTTGTTCTGAAAAGCTCGAATTTAAAGAGATTGAGATATATTTTTATTTTATATTTTGTTTAGTAATCAAAACGTATTTTACACGAGTTTAAAACAAAACATAGAACAATTTTATTACGAAAAGTAGTAGATTTTCAGAAATGTACGTTTCGAAAAAATCAGGTGGTAAAAATAATATTTTTGGTCCTTCAGTATTTTTTATTAAAAATTTTTAGCTGTTTCGCAGAAACGATATCAGAAATTTCAAGCCCAAACAATTGTTTACACCTTGAGGTAGATATTCGCTCGAAACCTTGATGTTAGATTTTTGTCATTCATAACCAATACTCTATTTCCAGAATGGATACCTCTTCCTCCCATCTTGGCACCCATCCAGTTCCCATCTTCGATCCTCATCAGCAACAACAACAACAAACAATGTTCCGCCCAGACATGGTGCAAAACATTTTGAAACGCCGCGCACCGGATGACGATTTCGATTCATGAACAGAAAAACAAAAAAACTAATTGTTATCAAACTTATGTGTATATTTTATTGATCTCTCCAAAAAAAGTTTTACAAAGTAAGTATATTCAATTTGAATTCCCTCCCGTCACCGCCTGCTTCAATTCACTTCCCGATTCCACAATCTTCGAGGCGGCAGCCTTCAAATGATCATAACGAGACGCCTTCTGCGCACCATTTTCCGTAGAGTTCCCAGTGTTTTCAGGTAGATTATCCTTCTGATTTTCGAGAAGAGTTTCAGCAATTTCCAGCTCTTTTTTGAGTTGTTCCACATATTCTTGTTTGCTCAACACGTCTCGTTGAGTTTTGCATTGGATTTTGCATTGATCATATTCGGTTAGTTGTTTGGGAGGAGTGAGCCTTGAAATGAAGTTTTCAAATGCGCTCCATTGCTAATAAAAAAAAACTTACTTCAATTTCTTGCTCTTAACAAGTACAGTAACCAGTAGGAGCACAAAAATAAGGAATACCCTCATTTTTTAAAGAAAATGACAATTATCACATGCTTCTTATCATTTACATACATACGCAGATGCCGCTGCCCCCTTCCATCTACGTAAATAAACAATAATAATAATTTTTGTGATAAAAAAAAAGGAAAAAAAACAAAAAAATATTTATTTTGTCTAAGCTCAATCGGTGTAGAACGGGTATTTTGGGGCGAATTGCGTTTCGCCAAATTGGGCTTGCTCTTTCTCCTCTGATATGTCCGATGAGCCGAAGAACGATTCTCTGGAAATGAGAATACTGTGGTTTTAAAGGAACATGATGAGAAGTAGGGGAGTTGGTCCTGTGGAGAGATGTCTTCTTGAGCTTTCAATTTCATTTTTGAAAACATCACCTTTTCAAGAAATATTACTGTGTATTTAAAGGAACACGTTAGTGAGCAAGATGTATGGCATTGCCACGAAAAATAGACGGCTTTTTTCAAATTTTATTCAAAATATAAGCTTCTGGTTGAATTTTTAAAAATTTAAAGGAACATGATTTTCAGAAGCATATTTTTGAATCTCAAAAATTGAAATTTAAATTAAGTTTTTTTTCAGAATCTTCACTCACTTATAATAAGGACTTGGCATTGTCGGATAAAGTTCGCTTAATATCGAACTAGGCATTCTCACACGTTTTCTCGAAGACAATAACGCTTCCATTTCATTTCCCAGCTCTTCTTCCACGGTTTGTCCACATTCATCGGTTATTGTTACCTGGAATTCACGTCATGTCAGCGCAATGAAAAACAGCAATTTGCGAGGTTGAGAGAGACGCAGAGAAAAGTTCTCCGAGAGAAGTACAACAGTGAAAGCTTCCATGGCCGACTGGTTAACGGGCGTGTCTTTGAATCGAACGACGGCGCCGAGGTCTGGTTCGATTCCCCCACGCGCCAAAACTTTTTTATTATTTTTCTTTTTTTTTCAAATTACATTTTTTTACAACGTTCTCTTGTCAGATACTAAAAAATACACTCTCACAAATATTTTGAATACATTTTTGAGTTTCGAAAACACATTAAACTGTAATTTGTAAAAAAAAGAAAAATAATAAAAAAGTTTTGGCGCGTGGGGGAATCGAACCAGAGCTCGGCGCCGTCGTTCGATTCAAAGACATGCCCGTTAACCAGTCGGCCATGAAAATTTTCATTGTTATACTTCTCTCGGATATTTTTTCTCTGCGTCTCTCTCAATCTCGTCAATTGCATGCTGACATGACGTGATTATTGATTTTTTTTTTTTTTGAAGAATGTTAAAGAGATAGTACCTGTACACAAGAGTCGTCAAGTCGTGGCGGACTGTTTTTGATGGAACTCTTTTGAGTGGATGAAGAAGAACCGTTGGTGACTGATTGTTTGGAATGTACTAGAAGTTGGGAGAGTAGAGGAATGGAGCCGATCACGATGTTGCAAGGCACGGTTAGAGTTTGATCGACCTGTAAGATTATTTATTAGTATTACTAAAAATTCATTCGGTAAAATGCGCTCTATTGATAATGGTCTGCAATTTCGATGTAACAATAACTTTTGGCTGATTCCTTGACTGTTCAAAAACGAAACTAGAGTAATCCAATTGAATTCTGGGTTATATTAGTAGTTCAAAATTTACTGCCACACGCGACGCACGACCGCATCGCACGTAAAATTTGAAAAATGTTCAGTCTTATCTCTTTTTGGTAGAAAAAAGGCTTCATTTACGTAAAATTGAGAATTTTTCTAAAACATTTCTATGTTTAAAAAATCAGTGGGCTCTCGACACGAACAAGAACCCGCATTTGAATTTCAATTTGTTTTTTGTATGATTTTCTGGATCTTCCGATTTTTTCTAGTTTATGGTGTTGCTTTAAAGATTCCTTATGAGCTGAGCATGGTATATAAAATACAGGTTCATTTTTCCTAATGTAAGAGCATAGTGAAAAAAAAAGTTTGCACAGATTTGCGCGTCAAATCTGATGTTTGTTGTAAGCTATAGTCATTTTATTTTTATTCAACTTTTTTGGCAAAAGGAAATATAACCTTTTATGAAATCTAATGTTATGTGATAAATATTTTAAATTAGCAATGGAGCACACTTTCTCACATGGCCTAGAAATCAAACTTTTCAATTTAATAGGTCATAAAAAAGCGTTTTTGTTCAACTCAGAGGGAATCTTTGATGCGATGTTTAAACAGCAAAAAAAAACGTTAAATAGGTACCGTATCAATTTAAAGGTGCATGTAAGACATTGGCATGCTCCTTTAAATTGATACGGTACATTTTTGAGTGTTTGAGCAGGTTTTTTAATCCTTCAAGAAAAAGGCCTACCTCAAGTTCCACAGCATAAGCAACCGACAAAATTTGACATTTTCCCAATCTTGGAGGTAGAGACGGTATTGTGATGCTCTCCGTCTGCCAATTGATCGTCGATTGTGCCGCCACTTCGCCTTTCTCGACTTTGAGCACAACACGTGACACATTTTTTATGTGCTCACTTCCAGCAAACGTCTTTGCTCTGAAATTTATGCTTTTTTTGGACAAATCAAAAAAAAACTCTTACCGATAAGTGGTCGTTTGAACAAATCTTATCGAAATTGGTCGATTTTTCGAGCTATTATTGGTGACTCTGAAAATTATTTGATATTTTTTTGAGAAAAATTTCAAGTTACCTGTAAGAGACGTCGATTTTTTCACCGGGTGTATAGCCGGTTTTGGGGATTTTGATTTCGCCGGAAACACTTCCTGAAGAACGACAACAGAAAGTGACGGCGTGGTTGGATTCGATTGAGGAGATGGGCTCGTTGAGCTGGAATGAGAAAGTGTGCTCTATGGATAATGTGTTTGTTCCTTTGCTCTTCTCATCTTGGAATTTTTGATTTGAAAAGTCGAGTTTGTGCACAAAAATTGGAATAAATTGTGACGGGAAAATTTAAATTTTGAAAATTTTTGTCTAATTCCGACTTCCGACTTCCGGAAGTGAAAATTTTGATTCCGACTTCCGACTTCCGCGAATGGAAATTCTAATTCCGACTTCCGACTTCCGACTTCCGACTTTTTATGTTCAGTCCAATGATCGGATGTCGGCTCATCTAATAGTAAAAAAACACTATTTTTCCATCGCAAAATCAGTTTTCCGTATTTTTTTCTCAATTTNTTCCGACTTCCGACTTTTTATGTTCAGTCCAATGATCGGATGTCGGCTCATCTAATAGTAAAAAAACACTATTTTTCCATCGCAAAATCAGTTTTCCGTATTTTTTTCTCAATTTTTGTTCAGATTATCTAATTTTTACAAACAAAAATGTGTTTCGGACGGAAAAATAAACACCAAAAGCACTTCCGACTTCCGACTTCCGACTTCCGACTTCCGGAAGTGAAAAACTTGATTCCGACTTCCGAATTCCGACTTCCGGAAGTGAAAAACTTGATTCCGACTTCCGGAAGTGAAAAACTTGATTCCGACTTACAAATTCCGACTTCCGGAAGTGAAAAACTTGATTCCGACTTCCGAATTCCGACTTCCGGAAGTGAAAAACTTGATTCCGACTTACGAATTCCGACTTCCGCGAATGGAAATCCTAGTTCCGACTTCCGACTTCCGGAAAACAAATTTTAATTCCGACTTCCGACTTCCGACTTTTCAAAAAATGACTTCCGCCCAACTCTGGTAGGCAGTACAGTTAATGCCGGGTAATCAGACAATTCATTTGGACTACATTTTGTGAACATTCATGTCGAGTCCCTCGGTTTACCCCACCTTCAAGCGTTAGTACAGTTCAATATTATAGTTTCAGAAGATTCTTTTTTGGGGAACAATGAACGTCACCATAATGTTCGCCACACCCGAAAAACCATAAAAGTTAATTTTTCTAATAAAAAGTCATTATGTTCCTTTGAATCCCTACCTTCGCATCCGAATTAATATCCTCAATGCCAACCACGGTGAACGCCTTCCTCGTCACAATATCAAAATCCCACGGCCGCTCACAAATCGCCTTACAAGTATACCGAATATGCCCAAATTCTCCCTCAAAACTAGTCGGCAACGATTTGGGCAACGTGTAGGAGAACGGCACTTCATGAATGCCAGCAGGCAGTGTTCGCTCCTACAAAAAAAAAAAGCGAGTGCAAGTTCGCCCTACTGCAAAACTCATCAAACCTTCTCTTTGCCCTCTTTGGTAACCGTAAATTTGTGCGTGTATCCCGTATTGAATTGCTCCAAAAAGTAGGGCTCCGAGTGTGAGCAGTGCTTTCTGGACTTGCCCGAGTGCTTTGTCCAATAGGTCCTGGCTCGGCCCTTCAACTCGAGCAAAATTTCGTTGACTTTTTTTGGCTCCGCATTTGCGATGATCACCTTGCCGGTAATCTCTTGACCCGCCAAGTAGGCCTCTTCGGGATTGTTGAAGACGATTTCGAAACGGTCCAATTGCACCATTATTGGTGTGATTTGGTGGAAGTCATTGGTGTGAAATGTGGAATGGTGTCAATGAGAAGTAGAAGAAGAAGCTGAAAATGTAGGAAAAGTGAGAAGAAATGAATGTGAGAATCTTTTTTTAAAGAAGATGAAGAAAAAGGACAAAGTTTGAGTGTTTGGTGGGAGAGAGAGAGAAAGAGACGCAGAGAAGGAAAGAGGGATAGAGACAAGATGAGAGACACAGACAGAGAGAGAGAGAGAGGAGAGAGATACAGAGACATAGAGAAAGAAGGAGAGACGGAGAGAGAGACACTTAGAGATGAGAGACGCAGACAGAGAGGGAGAGAGAGACAGGTAGAGAAAGAAGAAGAAGAGACAGACACAAGATGAGAGACTTAGAGAAAAAGGTAGAATAAATATACAGAGAAAGTGAGAGACGTAGAAAAAAGAGAGATAGAGAGAACACGAGAGACCCAGAGAAAAAGGGTGGAGAGAGATACAGAGCAATTGAGAGACGCTGAGAAAAGAGAAAAAGACAAGGAGACATAGTGGTAAAATGAGAGACGTAGAGAAAGAATGAGAGACGGAGACAAGATGAGAGAATAAGAGACCCAGAGAAAGAGAGGAGAAGAGAGAGATAGAAGCAAAATGAGAGACGTAGAGAAAGAGAGGAGAGAAATACAGAAAAATTGAGAAACATAGAGATAGCGAGAGATAAGAACGAACTGAGAGACACAGACATACAGAGAAAAGAGAGATAGAGACAAAATGAAAGACGTAGAGAAAACGAGAGATAAAAACGAACTGAGAGACACAGACATAGAGAGATAAGCAGAGATCGAAGAAAAATGAGAGACGCAGAGAAAGAAAGAGATATAGAATATTTGGCGCCAAATTTATGAATTTAAAAATAAATAAACGTACTGACACATTTTTTGTAGTTGCTCAAAGAAACTCACGCCTATTGTGGTTGACGTGATTTTTGTAGCCAGACAGCTACAAAAATGGCGTCAACCACAAAAGTACCTTTCACTGACGCACTTTCAAACTTCACTGTCCAATAAAACTTTTTTTCTTCTTCGCCAATTTCTTCGCTTCGAAAAAGTAGCGAAAAGCGGCTAAATTGCCTCTCTGAAAATTAGACACACACGAGCAAAAAAAAAATTTTTTAATGTTTTCTCTTCTTCTTCTTTGCTCTTTTCTCGTGTCGCCAAACAATGGGTGGAAAATTTGTTGCGCTCGAATAGTTTTTCGCCGCTTTTTTTTTGTTGAGGAAAAAACATGAGGAATTTTTGAACTGCGCGGGAAGAATTGCAACAAAAAAAAAAAAAAAACATTTTGGCTCTTCTTCTTCTTCTTGTTGCGAAGAAATGGAAGAAGGAGAAGAAATCGAAATGACGAATGGTCTCCGGAGAATTTGAGGAAACGAGAAGGGCAATACGATAGTTTTTCTAAACGCCAATTTATAATATATAAAGAAATCAAAAATATTAATTCACAAATTGACGTTTCCCTGTAAAGGGTTACGGTAGTTTATTTTTATTTTTTCAAACGAACGTTGCTTGGAAACCAGGTGGTTTTGTTTTATGAATTTATGAGAAAATAATAATTGTTTTTGAGAAATAACAAAATCAGATGTTAGAGTACAAAATAGCAAGCTGAAAAATTATATTTTTACTTTCAAAAAATGAAAAGTGGAAAAAACTATGTTATGCATTACAAAACTTAAAACTAACGAGACAAGCAAGTTCGCTCTATTGTACTTCTTTCGGAAAATTTTAATTTTTTTCGAAATTAGGATATTAATCAATTTAATTTGAAAATAAAATGTTTTCTCAATGAAAAATGAATTTTGAAATAAAAAATTAAAAACAAGGTATGGTACACAAAAGTGTTTGCACATAAAGAAAAAGCGTCGCCTCAGCGATTTCAAAAAACTTTGAAAAAGTTCAAAAAAAAAATTTGAGAACGAAAAACTTAAAATTCATAGAGACAAGCTTGTTTGCTCTATTACATTAAAAAAACAACTTGTTCCGAGTTTTGTGAATATTTACGTCAAGTTGTGTGTTCTGTGTGCAAACACGACTAAAATGTGGACAATTTTTGAAAATATAATAATTGTATTTTGTTCGGTGAATGAAACATTGAAAACTAATATCAATAAAAATGTTGTAAATATTTATTTTTAGCTAACAACTGTCTGGATGTCTTTAAAGCAACACCCTGAGCTATTTCTTTTCATATTTTAAAGAAGTTACCCTTTATTTATTTATTCAATGTTTTCAATGATCAAAAAAAAAATTATTGAAATTATTCCAAATAAAATATAGAGCAGAAAAAATTTCACCAAAAAATATTAAAGGGCGACTATGGTGTGATCGTTGAAAGCAGTGTGCAAAATTGCGTCATTCAAACTTTGGTAGTCATATTTGGTGTTTGTGAACTATTTCCGAATTTTGTTTGTAGCAGTAGAGCAAACTTTCTCATCTGTTCTCACGGGCTCAAGAATTGTTTTTCATCTTCACGTCATGTCAGCATGCAATTGACGAGAGACGCAGAGAAAAGTTCTCCGAGAGAAGTATAACAATGAAAATTTTCATGGCCGACTGGATAACGGGCGTGTCTTTGAATCGAACGAGGGCGCCGAGCTCTGGTTCGATTCCCCCCCCGCGCCAAAACTTTTTTATTATTTTTCTTTTTTTTACAATTTACAGTTTAATGTGTTTTCGAAACTCAAAAATGTATTCAAAATATGTGTATTTTTTAGTATCTGACAAGAGAACGTTTAAAAAAAATGTAATTTGAAAAAAAAAAAAGAAAAATAATAAAAAAGTTTTGGCGCGTGGGGGAATCGAACCAGACCTCGGCGCCGTCGTTCGATTCAAAGACATGCCCGTTAACCAGTCGGCCATGGAAATTTTCACTGTTGTACTTCTCTCGGAGAACTTTTCTCTGCGTCTCTCTCAACCTCGCAAATTGCTGTTTTTCATTGCGCTGACATGACGTGCTTTTTCCTGTCGTAGAAGCGTCGAATGAGAATTTTTTCTATTAACGGATAAACAACAAGAAAAGAAATAGCAAAACTTGTTTTCAGACCATAGTCGCCCTTTAAATAATTACAATTTTTGTAAATATCAAGAGCCGCTAAAATGAAAAACGGGGTTTTTTACGAAGAAACTTGTTTGGACTAAAAATTGTCATTTTCTCAAAATGAAAAAGTAACAATCACGTGGCAACAAGAAAAAAACATAAAACTCATAAAAACAACAAAAAAAGGGGATGAGGAGGGGGNGGGGGGGGGAGGCCGAAACATTGCTCTAAAAAGAAGAAGAAGAAGAAGAGGACCCTTCTTCTTCAGCTTCTTCGATATATAATTTTTTTGAATAACATTTATTTTTCTTCTATCTCTGAAGATTCGAGCTTAGGCTACATAGAAGAAGAACAAGAAGCTTCTTCTTCTTCTTCGTTTTTTGAACCGCCCATCATTTTACACTTTTTCTTTTTTCTCTCTTTTTCCAGTTGCTGATGTTATGTCATGATTTTGTCTCTTTGGATTTAATTATGATGATGGTGATCAAAACCGCAACAAAAAAAAAGAAGAAAAGAAACATTTTGCTTCTCTGCGTCTCTCTATCTCTCGTAGGATGAGAGAGAGAGAGAGAGAGACGCAGAGAAATTTGACCTCCTATTTTTCAAAAAAAAAATTGAACTTTGTTTTGAAATTCAATTGTTAAAATTTTTTTTGAGTGTTTGGACTGGTTTTTCAATTTGTGTGCATTTGTGAAGTACAGTACCTTAATGAACTTTTTTTGGGGAAAAAAAAACAAAAACTCTACAAAAAAAATATTTTTTTTGTGCATTAGAGCACAATTGCTCACGTGGTTTGAGAATTGAACTTTAAAAGTTTTTTCAACAACGAAAAATCCAAATCATTAAGTCCCTTTAATCCCAAAAACAGAATTGTGCATTTGTGCGTCAATTCTGGTGTTAATTAACTTTTTTTGGAGAAAAAAAAGAAAATATTTTTGTGTTTATTAGGGCAAATTTGCTCATTCTATACCAATATTTTAAAAAATCAAAAAAATTGAAAAACCTGCCCAGACACTAAAAAAAAAGTACTGTATCAATTTAAAGTTGCATGGCAAAAATTGGCATGTTCCTTTAAGTTGATACGGTATTTTATTTTCAGTGTTAGGACGCCACATTAAGGATAGCTTGTGAGATTAGCAAAAAATAAAAATTTGAATTTCTAAGCGATGTGAGCAATTGTGCTCTAACGCACACAATTCCCGAATTTTTCGCCAAACTCCAAAACCACAAAAAAAAAACTAAGCTTGGCTCCAAGAAAAACACACAAACGCCAAATATAAAAACAACAACAACTAACAATTAGCTACTACAAATATTTTTTGGTTGTTTACCCGCGCGCCGGCCGCCAAAAACCAACAATTATCGACAACTTCTCTTCTTCTTCTTCTTCTTCTTGTTTTTCGGATGGGAATTTCAGTATTTTCAGCATATTTTAAGCATACGCAACATGTAAAAATTCGTCTGGAAAAAAAAAATGGAAAATGGGAGAAGAATGACAGGAAGGAAGTTGTTGTGGAGGGAGAAAGAAGGGGGGGGAAAGAGCGGAGAGAGGAATGATTAATTCGCTGTGGCTGCAAATTCGTTTCTTTATTCTTGTGGTGGTGGTGGCAGTGTTCGATTTGGAAATGGTCTTGATACGACAAAAGATTTGTGTAGTTCTCGAGGAGAAATCAATGATTTTCGTAGATCATTTTTGTCAAGTGAAGTTTTCAAAAAAAAACCATTCATATGGCCTAGTTTTTGAAACTAGGCTGTCAATTTATGATCTATGATTTTTGTAGTTCTCGAGGAGGAGTGGAAGAAATTACATTTTTGTGGATAATTTCTGTCAAGTGAAAATTTAAAAAATGCACAAGGCCTAGTTTTTTAACAGAAAAGTTAGGCCATGTAGAAAACTAGGCTGTCTGTGAGTACTCAATGGTCTTGATACGACACAAAACTTGTGTAGTTCTCAAGAAGAAGAAGTGACTGAATTTTCGAAGAAAATTTTCGAAAAAAAAGTTTTCTAAAAAAAAAAAAAAAAACCATTCATATGGCCTAGTTTTTGAACAAAGTTAGGTCATGTAGAAAACTTGGCTGTCAATTTATGATCTATGATTTTTGTAGTTCTCGAGGAGGAGTGGAAGAAATTACATTTTTGTGGATAATTTTTGTCAAGTGAAAATTTAAAAAATGCACAAGGCCTAGTTTTTTAACAGAAAAGTTAGGCCATGTAGAAAACTAGACTATCAATTTTGAATGGTCAATTAAGGTATGTGTAGTTCTCGAGGAGAAATAAATCGTTTTCGTAGAACTAGGCTGTCTGTGAATACTCAATGGTCTTGATACGACACAAAACTTGTGTAGTTCTCAAGAAGAAGAAGTGACTGAATTTTCGAAGCAGGTGAAAAATGAGCAAGTTCAATCTTTTTGAATGATTTTTACCAGGTGAAAATTTATTATTTTCAGATGGCCTAATCTTTCATCGAAGTTAGGCCACATGAAAAACTAGGCCACTTGCAACACCCGTTTTTTTCCTGAAAAAAATTTCACGTGGACTAGAAAATTGTAAGAGTTCGGTGGAAACAAATTCGACAATTTTCAAAAAATTCCAATCTATTAATTTTACGTGGCCTAGTTTTCATTTCAAAGTTAGGCCACCTGCAAGCAAACGCCTAATCTTGACCCATAGGTTGATTGTTGTTTCGAACGTTCAGCTTCTTCAATAATATACTAATTTTCATGTGGCCTAGTTTCATATCAAAGTTAGGCCACCTGAAAAACTATTCCAAGAAGTTTATAATTCTCACGTGGACCACCTAAGAATTCGTGCAAAAAACTACATTTTCCATTTTTTTGGGAACAAGGACCACCAAAAATAGAAACATTCTAATCCCTACGATTAACCAAAAAGTCTCTTTTCCACCATCAAAGAAAAAAAAAACTTTAAAGGTACACATGGAACTGAAAAAAATGTGCAATTTAAATGAGCCAAAAAGAAAAAGTAGAATATCTTGGGATTTGAATTTCTAATAAGCCTTCTCCCCTCCCATAATATTACACATTTATGATATTTTCTTTCTCTATTCTTTTCATTTTTCAATCTTGCATAAAAAACTGGGGGGGG
>LR550596.1:0-15231 GCA_900536415.3 Caenorhabditis sp. 38 MB-2015 | reverse complement strand
AAAGCAAAACTATCGACTCGTGAAAGGAAGTGCATCTTGAAGAGAGATCAGAAGTTAGTCGAGTCGTCCAACAACAGGCAGATTCACAAGGTCATTTCAAAGCGTCTTAAATACCGTCCACCTCTCCAGTCAATAGTTTATGGAGGTGCAACAATCACCGAAGGGAATTCGATTGCAAATATATTTGTGGATGTTTTCAGTAGTGTTCTGAAGCCGAAAGATCGATCTGGGTTCAGAATACGAGGGCCCGAGCAGTCAGCTCCATCTGTAGAGTTTTATGCATTCGTATTGATGAAGGTGTTGGAAAAGCTTTCTCCTAAGACTGGTTTCAGCACTGACAACGTCAACTTTCTGGTCTTGAAGCGCTGTGCTATATCGCTAGCCCTTCCACTATCAATGCTGTTCTCTCTTTTCTTCGAAGTATCAATTATTCCGGAGTCCTGGAAGTTATCCGTAGTAGTTCCAATCCACAAAAAGGGAAAACTCAATGATCCCAACAATTACCGACCAGTCTCACTGACAGCACCTCTGGCGCGGGTGATGGAAAAAGTTATCGCAAGTCATATCAGAAGGAAATTCCACTCCCGGTTCACAAACAGTCAATATGGATTCATAGCTGGTAGATCGTGCAAGACGGCCTTGCTGAAATGCGTCACCCACTGGAAATTGTTGATTGAGAATATCGACTTGGTCAAAAAACTGGGATATGCCGATTGCACCCCTCAAAACTGTGGTACTTCACCTTGGACGTCACAACAGTCGCACTAAGTATTGGATTGACGGAGTCGAAATCCCGAAAGTTAAAGTAGTTAGAGATTTAGGAGTTTACATTGACGAGGGGCTGAACTTCACACATCATGTGAATTCAGTTGTCCAGAAAACTATGAGGCGCTGCCGTGAAATTTTCAAATGCTTCCACTTCAAAGAGGCCGAGCAATATATACAAATTTTTAAGACATACGCCGCACCGCACCTGGATTATTGCTGCAAGATTTACTGGCCGTTTATTTCTAAGAGATTGAAACACCTCACTGAGAGACCCCTTAGATCGTACACGAAAGTCGTCTTTCGGAGGTGTAACATCTCCTATGAGTCATATGAAGATCGACTGAATAAATCGAATTATTTCAGTACAGAACACCGCATCAATAAAATGCAGCTTCAGACGATGTATGGATTAATTTCGGGAGCTGCTCATTTCCCAAATCTAAATAATTACGTTAGTAGTATGAAATCAAAAAGATATGGAATGAGAAGAAAACTTACTTCAAAGTGTCCTTTAACATCGTTTTTCGGGAAAAACATTCCCTACTGGAACAACATCGCTGTTTTAATAGCTGATGATATGTCTACTAAACAAATACAACAAATGATCAAAAATCTCCCCGCCGACTTCTTCAAATGAACATCAGCTCTGGTGCAAGAATGATTTAATATGTAACCCCTTAGCCACGTGATTCTCTTGTCGGGATCAAGGCCACTGTATCCTTTTAATTACCTATAACAAAAATATTTCTACCTGTCTACCTTGTGAATACATTACTACTGAATATTGTTCTTAAATTTTTGGTGTGTGTGATTGTTTGTAAATAAAAGTTATTATTATATATAAAATTGTTACTGTTTCAAGGTACTGTTTCAAAATTATTACTGTTTCAAGAATTACCTGAAATTACTTGATTTTTCAGGAGATTTTATTTTATTTTCCCAAAATTGACCATGATCTTCTTGGTCAATTTTAAAACTTTGGCATAAATTCTCAGTTTCAATTCAACTTCGAAAACTTTGATGTTTCATAGAACATATCAGTAAGCACATCTGTTTCTGAATGTTTTCTATGCTTTTGTTCCGGAATGTTGTCAGCCTCAAGTTGAACTCTCAAAATGTTACTATTTCACATCAGCTTTGTGGAAATGAATGAGCATTATAAACAATATAAAGTTTGATCTAAAATTTAGAAAACCCGGAGTTTTTTGAACTTTGATTAGAGTTGGTTATCACATTTTCAAAACCTAAAAATAGAATATTTGAGGAGTGGTCATGTTTTTTTCTTTGATAAAATTTATGGCTTGAGTTATGTGGGAAAGAGTACACATGAAAAACATCTATTATTTCCGATACAGATAAAGGAAAACTACAGTAACGCTTGTGTATGACCAGGTTCAGTTTCATTTGAACATGTTTGTTTCTGATAACAACTACAGTACCCCGACCTATCATGCCCTTCCTTTTCTAGTCATTACGAACTTCCAACGTTCAACAAATAACAATCAAACTCTCAAGGTTAAATCAGACAAAAAATGTATCAATCAAAAATGAAATTTGATCGCATGATCAAAATTGGTTTTCTATTTCGTTTTTTTTCCGGGAAAAATGCTGTTTTCAAAAAAATCTCGAAATCTATTTTTAGGACACTTATCAGAATACAGATTATAAATTATCGGGTCAACGCGTAGTTTTTTTTGTGCTCGACCTAAAAATAGAAATGAAATATTGACCACTTCTTTGGGAATATTTTACTGATATGATAAATAAATTTATGACATGAGAAAGAGTTTTTTGAATCGAGGAAAGAAGGGGGATTTTTGAAAACATTTTATGAACAAATATGACTTATTGTTTGTTTATTTTGTAAAAGATATACACATATACGGTCATAAAACTTATTATTATTTTTTTATTTTTTGCCGACAGAAAATGTACAAAATTCAATTTCACAAAGGCAAAATGGGGATGAGAAAACAAGATGGGGAATATGAATTGGTGGGACTCCGAAGAATGGGAATAATTTGAGAACGTTTGTTGAAGTGTTTGGCTGTTATGCGCTCACATGAAGGAATCGTTAGACCATAGAAATTTTTGCAAATTTTTGAAATTGTGAAAGAGACAGGCTTGAGTAGCTGTTTATTAAGTCCAAGTATAAATTTGGCAGAAATTATAGAAGTTTTGAAACGGTAGAGTATAAGAATAATCAAAGAGTAAAAGATAAGTACCCAGCCAATAAATATAAAATACCTGGACGATTTGAAAATTGAAAAAAAATTCTGTATGGTCCAGGGATTTACTGATCTCAATCACTCTTCAGAATATTGTATATTGATAATATAACTCACCAGTCATCATTTCTCCCTTTACGTCGTCAATCAAACATTTTCAGCTTTTCCAGCTAAGTCAGCAAATCATAAACAATGACTGCTGTTAACTAGAATTCATCAATTCCTTGTTTTCGGGGTCAAAAACCATCAATCTGTAATTTATTTACTAGATAAAAAGGTCATAGTATACACATAAACATTTCACAAAACGAAAAAGCACAAGAGAAAAAAGTAGCGTGATATTCTATTCGTCATCTAGTTTTTGAAACACCAGAAATCTTCTCCATGTTTTGATACTGTACACAGAATGACTAACCGCATAGATCGTTGCTATCAATTTTTAAATCTTTGGGGTTTAAAAAAACAACGTGAAGTTTTTTGAAAGTAAGGAGTGTTCAACAGTAAAAAGAGTGAATTTCAGTAATAAAACGCGATTCCTACTGGATTCTCCTAGTTGTATGAAAATATTCACATAGAAACTTTTGGCCCGTCTGCCTGTTTTCTGACGGTCCCTGTTTTTTGTCCGGTAAGTAAAACTTCTCTGTGACTATGAGGTAGACTTGCGAAATTAGACAAGAAGTTTGGAATCATCGATCGCTATGTTGTAGTTCAGATGTTTTTTAGGATGTGAGTGGTGTCTTTTCTGGGAAAATATCGTAGCCCAGAAGAATGAGAATCAATGTGAACAAAGATGCAACTTGGACAATATATACGCTTTTCTGCCTTTCGATTAGTACACAGAATAAGTTTCAAAAAAACTTATCGTGGAATTATATTTTCTGAAACAGTAAAAATTCTTGTTTCACGGTGAAAACTGAATTTACTGCTTTATGGAAGTTGTGCGTCGTCTTGTGGCTTTCAAGACAGTAAACGAGAAAATGAGTACGAAGTAGACAACACTGCCCAAGAATGAAATTGAACAGCTCTCGATAAGCTCATTGACAGAAATCATTTAAAAAATCATTCAAATTTGTACTCTTGGCTTCCTGATCCTGATCATTCAAGTTGAAAGGGTTTGTGGAGAACATCAGAAACGAAGAATAGTTATTCAAAGTTTCGAGCACAATTCCAGGATTTTCAGAGCACTTTTTTTCAGAAGATGATCAAAAATTGTGTTCGAAAAAAATTATTTTACTAGATAATGGGACGGCTCGAGAGTTTCTCAATGGGCTCCGTAACGAACTAAGAAAAAGCTTGATCCACACTGCAAAAGTTCTGTCATATTTATTTATGTTTAATGTTCCTTATGCATATCTGCTAGAAGATTCTAATTGAACACAGTTATTACAAGTTATTGAGAATAACAACCTTAAACAAGAGCGTGCAACTATAACCGAAAATATTTATCAGTAGGAGATGAAACAGTATCATCAGTTTTTTGTGTTATTACTGGGATTGAGTTTTGATGTTCGAACTATCAACTTGAAACCCCTTGTAGCATTTTGTACAAACTGGATATTTTCTCTGAAGAATAGAATAGAAACCTCCTAGTTGAAATGTACACATCATATTAACAATTAGGTCTTGGAATTTTTGGTATAGTTGGCATAAGTTAAACAAAAACAGGATGCATATATTGAAATTATCAAAAATAGAAGTCAGGTTGACCTTTTGTTTCCAAGGGAATAAGGTTAGGTATCAACGACTTTTAAAAAACTGGAGATGTGACACAATAGTTCACGACCCGCTGATTACTATGCTGTTCATCTTAGATGAAAAGTTCCAGTTCGAGAGATAAGGTCTTTGAAAAGATTTCGATTGTGTCAAATGCACCAAGACAAGCTTGTTTTGAAGTTTCACAAACTATATTATATTTTTCGTAGAACATAAATTTGAAAACTGAATTTTGTTAGATCAAATGTGGGATAAAGAGACTCTGGAGCTCGCTCTTAAATGAAAGAGCAAATTTTTTAAGGTAAAAAAGGGATTTTTTCCATAAATTATAGTTTTCGAGAAAATATTGTTTGAAAATAAAATTAGAAAACTTTGCACGTTGAAAGTTTTTAAATTTCCAACTTGGATAACTAGAATTTTCAGGAAATATTCTTCAATGGCTTTACCTCTGAAATGGGTTCTTTCATTTAAGAGCGACTTTTCAACTCCCTTAACCTCACTTTAAAAAACAGAAAAGTAAAAGTACGACCAAATTAAAAATCTGAGCAAAACTATATATTAACAAGATCATGATGAGTAATAAATACTAAAAAGCACATGATTCTAGAGTATTTTTGATCGAATTACTCCCTCCAATACCAACATCATTTGTTGGACAATAACTTCACATATCGTTTCAACAGACCTTAACTCTCTACAAGATAATCTACCCGACCTTATCCTCTTTTATTTGTCTAGTAGTACCTTAATTCTTATGCAGAATATTTACTAGTTCAAAGATCATGAGTTGATATTCAGAGCATTACAAAAAATACAAAAGATTCACATGCCAAAACCGGCTGACAACAAAACAATAAGAAGAAAGGACATTGAAAGTTCACCTTGAGTGATAAAAAAAGAAGTTGATCTACCGAAGATGAACCGGAAAAAGAAAAAAAAAGGAAACCAAAGAATCATGTTCTAAATATAGATATTACACCGACATCAACAAGAAAATTGAGTAGTGATTTTTTATGACAGTGGCTCTTTCCCAAAATGACCGTTTTCATGATAAAACACTCTAGATATAAATAGGGTTGGGTATCTTTTATCTTCCATTCACGAATTTCTATCTTTCATTCATTGTCGTTGAACTTTTGACGTCACATTCGGTTACTGTAGCGCGGAAAATTCTTCGAAGGTTTTTATCATTTGGGTTAGTCTTCTTGATTTCGCTATTCTTGTTCTAATACTTTAATCTCATGAAAAATGTGTTAGTTTGTTTTGGCCTGAATTATGTTCAAAATAAGGAAGGGACATAGTTCGAAGTTAAAACAAGCTAACCTATTTCATTTTTTGTATTCTCTTTTTTATTTTCGGTGATTATATTGCGTCAAGGTTCATTAACCATCTTCTCTTATCTTGATCATAAGATCTTTGAATGGGAATTACGCCCAAGTTCACTATGCTACAAGGTTAGAATACAAAAACATAAATGTATTTAGAATAGAAAATTGAAAAAAAAAAGTTTTGTTTTGGTTTTTTTCTTTAAGATATTAGAATGAAGTTTTGAAAAAGTTCTCACTTACCACTGTTTCAGATATGATACATATGTTAAGGTTAGAGTGTGCAGTAGTGGTTAGTGGAATAATTGAAAAAAAAAAATAATAATATATTGACAATACTTTGAATGAAGTTTGGACGAGATCGGAGAAGTGGAATAATAGCCACACACTTCGGCTCATTTATTCATATGTTTTTTTTTTCAAATTGATACCCTTATAGAGTTCGACTTTCCGATCATTATTATATTTTTTCATCCACCGGAAGTTCTTGTGAAAAAAATTATAAATAGCAGAGTTGACCATTACAATTATTTTCGACTTTTCTAGCCTCCGTTGTAAGGACTTTCAAACATTTTAAAAACTAATCACTGTTTCTATATGCAAAGATTATATTGTTGTTGGTACTGTCAGAATAAAATGGGAGTTCGGAGAAAATTTTTGAATAATATAAAAATGGCTTTACTATTTTTAATGAATGCATGTATCGTTTAGAACCATGAAACTAAGATTAAAATTTAAATTAAATGTTTTTTGATACTCTCACTCTATGTAAATTTATGTTCGTTACGATTCGAAAATTATTTTCTGTGAATTAGGAACTCATATATTTTTCACTGTTTCAAAAAATTTATGAAGATAATTTGGAGGGTTCCGTAGTAATGCATACAATTTGTGTGTTTCTATTTAGACTGGCTAGCTTGTAAAAATAGTAGCTAGTATGACACCTTGCGTCAAAACTTGATTTCGAAATGGATTGTATCAGGTGTCAATTTATAGAAAGTTGGGTAGAAACAGTAGTCATTTATTAGACCCTGAGTTCAGCTTATTATACATATATACACATAGCGAAAAATGTTTTGCGTTAGAAAAGTTTTTTCACTGTTTCGAAAACTCTTTTTGTGTAAGTAACAATTGTTTTTTTGTGATTTCAATTGAATTTTTAATAGTCAAAAATAATATCGAAGAAATTTTGCTAATTGAAAACATAGAAATAAACAACGTTTTATTTAATTTTTTTTTTTTTGAAGACCTTTTTTCCAGTTTTCTTGACTGGAAACAAATAGTACTATCTTGATGGTCTCTGCTTCTGAACTAAATTTTTTTTGAATCATTAAGAGTACATTTTTTAAAACTATCTTATTCGTGACCAGCTTAAAATAAAATATATACATGAGATCTCGGAATTGTCATATATCTGGGCTAAACGAAATAGTTGCTCTTTTCTTCATCGGCTCCGCTGCCATCTCCGGAACCAATGATGATTTTCTATCCACAGTCCATTCACACGGTTCGCCTTTCACAAATACTACAAATATTATATTGGTAACGATCTAAACGGTTCAAATTACTCATTCTCAAATGAATATTTACTTACTAGGACAGCTGCCGTTAATAGAAACACCGATCTCCATTCTTCTTGTGTTTCTTTCGGTGTCAAAGCATTTACAACAATTGGTACAATGATCATAGTTATAGTTATACCCAATGAAATATTACCAGTAACAAAGTGACTGTATTGTTTGGACAAAAATGGGGCGGCTTTGAAAAATCCACCAGTTGTTGCACCAAGCATGGCAGCAGCTGCACCAAGAGCAAACATATTGTAGTTTCTTTGTGAGTCATCCATTACTGCTAATGTGATTAGGAATGCGGCTGAGCCGAAGAAAGCAAAACTATTGTATAGTCGAAATTTCCATGATTCAGGAAAACATTTAATTCGATCCGAAACTGCTCCACAAATCACTTTTGAGAAAAATTGTGCAAATGGTGGAAGGGCGGCTGTGATACCAGTGCTATGAGCAGGAAAACCGAGTACTCTTGAAAGATAAACTGGACTGAATAGGAACATCATGTTGACACATGTGAAGTTGCCAATGGCAGCAATCCAGACTGCCCAAATCGCAGGTGTCTTCAGAATCTTGCAATATGGTATGCTTCTGAAAAAAACAATTGTAAGTATTCTTATGAATGTGTGGCACTTACTGAACTGCGTCGACTTTACCAACTGATATTTTATCCAGTTCCACTTTTCCAACAAGCGGATGTTTGCTTGGTGAATTTCTAAAAAACACTGCATAGACCAAAAAGAGGAAAATTGACACAGCTCCGTGGACATAGAAAATAGCAGGCCAACTAAATAAATGACAAAGAGCTCCTGAAGCAGGCATAGTTATAGCAGGAGCCAGTTGGACATAGGCGACGAGAGCCGATACGAAAAGACCGTTTTGTTTGTAGTACGCCCATTTTGCACAAAATGCACCAATGACTGGAAAGTTTGACGCGAATGCGAGACCTTGCACAAATCTGACAGCTAGGAAGTAAGCATAGCCCATCTGGAAAAAACAACGAGTACGAAGTACTGGCATCGTAGCAGTATCAAAAAAATTTCTCTATTCTTTCCCTTCTGGTTATGAAACAGTTAACTTTGTGAATTGTGAAACAAAAATTTTGGAAAAAATGAACTGTAAAAAAGAGTAAAAGAGCTTCGAATTCTTCTGTTTTCCAGATATATTTCATTTGGTAAGTGAGTGTTGGATTTGTAGTACACAAAAGAAAATGTAGCTCACTATGGGACGTGTATTTTGATTGACTTGGAAAAAATGAAGGATGAATATTTGAAGCGTTATGAATCGAGTACGTTGATGAATATTTTTGAAACAAGACCTGACAAAAAACAGCCGTCTTCAAGTTATCTAATGATCGTCTCTAATTCATGTTAAAATGTTGGCACAACAGTAAAAATTTTTACCGTTTCAAATTATTTTTAAATTTTTTCACTGAAAAACAATGTGATTCTTCGTAGGTATTTTTTCCACATGGTAATCAACGATTGGATAACATGAAAACGAGAAATTTAGTCCGAATTGGTGCGGAAATATTTCACTAACGCTAACTAAATATCAGAACTCGAGAAAAGGGGAATCGAAACTTTCGGAGATTCAAATCAAACCTATTCAAGAAGAGTAATATGATGATATGAATTTTTTAAAACAGCGAAAGTTTGAAAAAAATTGGAATAAAATATTTCGCAGAGAATCTACTACTTCAGAATACTTTTAGCAGTATCCCAGTGGACCTAACCATCAAAGAACCGTTTTTCGTAATGAGAAAGATTGAACTACAATCTAACTTTATTTCCCAACAATATCAATTTTCGAACACTGATATTAATGTGCTAACTAAAAAGTTCGACTTTTTAAATTATTTTCCATAAAAATCTTGAAACAGAAAATTATAAATTTTTTCATTTTTACTTACATTTATAGCCAAGGGTACTAACATTGTTGCTATTCCTGACAACAATCCAAGACCAGCAAAAACAGTTCGAATTCCGATTTTTCCAACAAGTTGCACTATTGGAAAATTGCCAATGAGGGCACCAATTGCAACAATTGAAATTCCCCACATTATTTCCGCTATAAATACGTTTCACTAAAATAACTTTGACTTTGACTTACTATCTGTGTAATGTGGGTTATATGTAGTCGTTGAATTACTATCTTTATGATGTTCTGTTTCATCTTCTTCAATACAAACTATAGCGAAATTGAAAGTAAGAATGTTGGACCTGAAAAATCACTTGTTTAAAAAGAAATTATTGTCCTGAAACTGACCAAACTGATGTTAAACATAATAAAATGAGTATTAAAATAATGAATCGAACACGTGTTCCACATAAACTATTAAATCGTTTCTCGGCTTGCTCCTGAGTTGGAAAAATTTCCGAAGCCATGAAAGCTCACAGTTTCAAAACCTCAAGTTCAAACTACCAGCGCGAATATTATAATTTATATTTACGTAACAGAATAACCTACGCAATGTAATATAGAAACCATGTTTGTCGTCTTTTCTCGGAAATGTTCGTTCTCTCCGTCTAGCCGAATATAGCGTATGTATTTTGTTGCTTTGCTGCTCTATTTGTTTTTAGAATACTAACATGTAGAAGAACACATGTGCTCCCGATAAGATCATCTCAAACAACAAAAGTTCAACAACCACATGTATGTATGTATGTTGGATGAAGAGATCAAATATTGTCTTCATTTCTGGATCAAAGAAATATAGGACGAAAAACATGTATTAGTTTTTGGGTGAGGTACTGAATAATTTTAAAAAATACTTATGAGCCATTTCGGCCAAACAAAATTTCTTTCCAATATTAAAACATATTATTTTGGTTTTTTGAGAAGGTTGAATAAATTCATCAAGATTCTAATCAATTCTCAACAGATTAATTACAGTAACCCTTTTTTTTCAAAGTTGAAATATTTTCATAGAAGTTTTGAAAAATTAATTATTGCAAATAAATTTGGAACACCCTCCTTACTTATTCTTTACCTTCAAGGGTTAGTTTAGTTTTTAGAACAATTCAAATTTTCGAAACTTTTTAAACTTATTTCTGACGAATGTTTCTCACATTTCTCAATGTTAGTTCTCTGCTTCAATGAGAAAGGAAAAAACAAGGAACGTCCGGTATAGTTTCATTGACCGTCAAAAAATCATTGAAATCATATAAACGCTGTGAAACAGTATTAATTTCTTGAAGTTTGAGGGTCATGAAAATTGAAAATCAGATAAGACAGTTAAATTTTGTTTCATATTGAATTGCAAAATTAGATCGGGTGAGAAAAAAATTAAGTTCTTTGAAAAAACTTATGTCATCTGATAGAATTATTGAAACTGATCCGCTACCCATAAGTCTCTTTGCAAATCGTGATTCCCTCAACTTTCAGCCTTGATATATATGCTGAAAACAAAAAACCTTTTTGGAAAACCATTAATTTAAGACGAAAGTTTGATGGTGTTAGATATGAGGAAACTTTCTCTGCTGGGAGTTTATAATATATACATAGGAATTCAGTAATTCACGAACATTTTTACTACAAAAAAGAAAAAAAGACATTTAAAAAATATACAATGATACAGGATAATTTAAATAACGGAGGAATTTTAATCATTTTTTTAAGATGACGATTTTATTCGATTTCCTGTATTTTTTCTAGGGCAACGTGAACACGTACAAATTTTTCTGCGGTTATTTCATTTCTCGAAACTGTTCACTCGATGAATGGGAACCGCAATTTCGATTTGTAACGATAGAGTTTTTTTTCAGAATTTTTTCAGACTTCGAGATAAATACATGTTTTACAAAAAACAAAAAAAAACAACAATTTCGGTGTGTGCAGATTCAAAAAAAGTTTATAACGCAAATTCGCAGTCCATAATTTTTGATTATTTTGCAGTTTTAAAAATGTAGAGTTCTGAGGAATCAAGAAAACTGGGTTTCAAAAATGTTGCTTTTGAATATTCAAAGTTTGTCCCAAAAATTAATATACAGAAAAGTATCATGTTTGATGCGACAAATCAAAAATTGAAAATTCAATAAAAATTTTCAAAATCTGTCGAAGTCTCTGCGAAAAATTAGACGTTTTATTCTTAAAAAAATCAGAATTTATAAAAAAATCAGAAGTTTCACTCTAAAAAATCAAAATCAAAATTTTGAAGTTGAAAAAATTATACGAAATTAAGATAATTTTCGATTTCTGAGTTTACATTNACTCTAAAAAATCAAAATCAAAATTTTGAAGTTGAAAAAATTATACGAAATTAAGATAATTTTCGATTTCTGAGTTTACATTTTAAATTTTTCATTGAATTTGTTTTCAAACTTCATTTTTTGAAAATGAAAAGTTCAAGTTTTTCGATATGAAATGAGCAGAAAAAACTTGGAAAAAATCATTTAGCGTGACCTAAAAAATGATTAAAATTCCTCCGTTAGATAAAATAATGTCAATGATACCTGTAAACGTTAAATCATTTTCATTTCGTTCCATTATTTTATCAGAGATTTTTGAGTTTGAAAAGTTACAGAAAAATAAAGTTCGAGAATTTAGATGCGAAAGCATAGTTTTTAAGGTTCATTTTCAATTTTCATACCCCATAGTTATGCTCCCCCCAAAATATGCATTGAACATTGTTCATCGTTCTCACTACAGACTTTGCACGATGCACGAAAAGTGCACGATTTGCCAAAATCGAGTACAGGGTGTTGATCAGTGTTCGAAAATATATCAGCTAACATAAGACTCGTCAAAAAACACTTTTCTGAATCATGAAATTGCAGAATTTTCGGAAGCTCATTGTGACCTTTCCACTGACTATACAAAAAATACAAGAGACAAGTTTACTGACAGAAATGCTTTATTGAGGGGTTTTCGTAAACTTTGACTTCATCCTGTTCGACAATGCCGGTGTTCCAGCTTTCGACACCACACTCTTTGCATTCTTCCGAGTTGAACCATTCTTCTTGGCCACCCTTTTCCGTGCAGATTTCTTTCCATCTGAAATAAAAATAAGAAAATTTCTATGTACGACTAGAACTATTCTTACCCACTGGAACCGCACCATACGTCGATCTTCCATTCTTGACATTGTTATATTGCGTTGGCGCTTCACAAGTTTCCGCCGATGTCCTTCTTTTTTCTGGTGTCGGAGCTGCTGGTGGTGTTCTCCGCTCATCCAAATCAATAACACTCTTCTCCGCTCCCACTCTCTTAATAATCTCCTCTCCTCCACTTTTCTCCGGTTTCTCTTTCTTATCCTTCTCTCGACTTCCCTCCTTTTGATCTGGTTCCGTTTTCGTTCCCGCCGTCTTCATTTCAGTCTTTCCCAAACTTTCCGCCTCTGTTCCACTTTTCTTTTCCTTCATATCTTTGTCCTTCTCCTTGTCTTTATCCTTCTTTGCTGGTGGTGTTGGTTTCTCCAATGATGCCCATGCATCCTTCTTGAAGTAGTCCTTCGGATCCTCCCATCCATACACGATCTTATTTTTCGCCTTTTCCTCTTTCCACTTTACAAACGATGCGAATGTCTCCGTCTCCCAATCATATGGATCATTCCATCCAACTCCTGACTTGTCCATAATTGCCTTCATCGTTTGGTAACATAACTCATAATCCGGAGCTGAGTAATAATTGCAGCTCTTGAGACTCTCATCGATCTTTTGAAAAACAGCTGAAATAAATAAACTTGGTGAAAAGGTATGATCCTTCTAAAAGGGTTCATAAAAAATGAGGTTCAAGGAATTTAAATTACTCACGATTTCTGAAGAGTAGCTGCAAAGATGACTGATTCTTCTGATCCTCGATGGGAATGTCTTCATTCGTTGACCATGGTAGAGGATTGGTCATCTCGGCCAACATATACATCAATGACCAAACATCATCTGCTCGTCCTAACTCGATGAGTGAATGAGCATTTGGTGATGCGTATTGTTGGGTTCCTCGAAAATCGGTGTGCGGTCGAGCAAGTCGAAACTTGTATGGAACGGATTCTGGAGCCGGCTTCTTATCTTTTTCCGAACTTTCGAAACCTTCATAACATGACACATCCTTCTTTTTCCGTTTTGTCGATCCTTTCACACGTTGCATCACTTTCTTGATCTGATTCTTCCCCGTCATTGCTTTTTCAAACTTCTTCCCTCCTTTCTCTCGTGTGCTTTGCCTTTCCTTGTCTTCCGTTATATTCTTTTTCGGTTCCCGATTGCTTTCACAAATCGAAGGTTCCTTCTTCACCTCCTTTTTCGTTCTTTTCGATTCTTCAACTTTCATTTTGAGCACAAATCTCCGAGCCAATCCAAAGTCGAATAAGTAGACCAGCCTTCCTTTAAGTGCATCATCCGCGTAACCCATGGCGAAGTTAGACGGTTTGATGTCTCGGTGAACAAACCCGTTGTCGTGTAGAAGTTTTACACTAAAAATAGAACTACAGTAATCTATATTTGCTTCGTTGTTAAATGATAACTTACACGTATAGACATTGTATTCCTAACCGAGTCCATGTGCCAGCACTCAACGATTCGGGATTAGAGGACCGAAATCTGAGACTTTTCAGATTGTCACCAAGCAACTCCATCACCAAAAAATGGTACTTGACCTTCTTTCCAGCCTGAATCACTTGAGGAAAGTTGGGTACTTTTCTCCCTTTTAGATACATCAGAACATCAATTTCCAATTTGATAGCTGATCCCCCTTCTTGTTGATTAGATTCAATTTTCATTGCATATATTTTATCGTCTTTTGTTACTTTAAAAACTTGTCCAAACCCACCTTCATCGATTTTCTCAACTATTTTATACCCAGATACTCTGAATAACAGGGTACTGTAGTTTAGCAAAAATAGTACTGTGGACTTACATATCACCGACACTGAATACTAAGTCATCATTTTCTTTTTCTTTGTCAGACATTATTTTTAGAAATTTACTTTTCTTCAAAAATTGCTTGTCACTGGGTCCTCATTTGCTTTTATAGAAAATTGAAATGTACGTGGATAGATAAGATCTACGTGAACTATAGTAATTAAAATAGATTTCTTTTTGCGATGTTTAAAATTTCCTCACTATTTTCAACTCCATGATTTCTTTTTTTCTCAAAACTTGCTCCTATGGTACGACTAGTTTTTTTTTTCCATAAGAATCACGGCGTTTTTTTCTTACACCTTGGCCTAGGATCCGACATTTGGGCGAACCCATCCCTAACTCCGCCCACTTTTTTCTTTTCTGTGTTTTTCCCTTTTTTTACTTGTTTTTAAAATTTTTCAAAGCTTATAGGAATTTTAAAAAAAATCCAAATTTCTATTTTGTAGTGCGAACGAAGGCGAATTTAATGCAATTGTTTTTAAACAATTTCATTCAGAAACCATTAAGCTATTTCGAGTTGAATATGAAACTTTTTCGAAAAATTAATTTGTACTCATAAAAGTGTACTCATAAAAGTATTTTTTTCTACTCATAACATATGTATTTATCGTATTCACGTACAATGATACTAGTAAAGGCATATTTTTTATTTGGTAGCCGTTTCATGACTAGATTATAATGAAACTTTTATAACGTTTTCGTGATTTTTGCCATAAATATTTGCATGACGAAATTATAAATAAGTGACGTGTTTTCAGATATGTATCGCTTTATCAAT
>LR550588.1:0-19680 GCA_900536415.3 Caenorhabditis sp. 38 MB-2015 | reverse complement strand
GTTATATAATAAATACAAGTGAATTTAAAAATGAATGTGTTTTTTCTAAACGGTACAGGAGTGCTCAGAAAAACGAATCTCGCGCATCTTATTCTCCTAGTTTTTTCGCCGAAAATGCGCATCTTATGGACACTTTCTTCTCAGGAAGCCGATTCAAACATCGAAATGAAACATTCCACGAGTTTTGGGTGCATTTGTGAGGTGAGCGGAGTCAGGAGAACAAATTATCGATAGAGATGAAGCTTTTCTCTTGTGGTATTCTTGTTTTTTTTTTGTAATGAAGTTTTGAAGCGGATTTTTCCGAGAATTTGAAACTATGGGTTTTAAAACTTAGGATTTAAATTTTTTGAATGATTCAGCGGCTAAGAAACTAAATAGATTAAGAATATCAACCTAATACAATGAAACAATATCTAAAAAAGGAATGAAAGTTTTAGATACTTTGGAAAATTAAATTGAAAAAATTCCGAAAACTGTGATAAAAATGATAGAAGCTAATGAGAAAAACAATACTGAATAAATTAAAATATTGACCTATTGAAATGAAAAAAAGATAATAATAGAAGATAGCTGAAATTTCACGAATTTTTAAAAAAAAATTAGCCTAAAAATAATAAAATAGAAAAAGTTGGGAAATTAAATTGAAGAGAATTTCGAAAAACCAGAAAAGAAAAGCTTACTAAAAAACAAGTTAAATTTACCCGGTTGAACATTTCGGTTTGTGAGAATAAAAACTAACAAAAATATCAATCACTCTCTAGTACTTATCTGCCTGGTGATGGGAAAGTTATTAACAACTAATGAAACGTAGAAGAATCAAACTAGAACTACTCATGAAGCGGAAAATTAGGTGAATTTTCAAATTATGTTAAATCAGAAGTTGTAGGTAAACCTAGGGTATTTTAATTAAAAGTGAAATATTGGCCTAGATATGTATAAATATTGAGAAAACTATTATAAAAACGTTAAATGAAAAGTCCAAAATAATAGAATTTCATCAAAACACCCGGCGGAGCAAAAATTCACGTAAAAGCATTGGAGATTGGCAAAGCCGCGGTCAAAGCGAGAGTCAAGTCCCTGTCCTTTGGGTGCAACCATACGCAAAATCACTAGCAGTATTTGCGAAAAAATGCCCCAAGGTTTTTCAACGTGCAAAAGATTTGGACAGAAAACTTATACTGAAAAAAACCTGTTGAATTTCGTTAAAAAAACTAAGCCTCAGATTGAAACCATAATTTTAAAAGCTTAGACTTAAAGTTATTTTAAACTAAACTGTATCCCAAACACCTGACAGAAATTCACCAGAACTGAATCGATAAATCCGAAAGCTTCCGTTCAAACAAGGTGAAATGTAAAACTGAGTCTAAGTTGAAAATTTACCCTCTAGTGTTAATACAAGTAAAATCCTTTAATAACCTATTAAAATAACAAAATATTCCACAAGAAGTATATAAATTTTAAAATCGATTGAAATGATTTCAAAAATACTACCAAACCCTCTGGAATTTGCACTGGTTTCGTGAATGTCTCATTCGATTTATATATGATATCGAGCTTATTCCTGGAAGAGCTTAGGGTCTTCTAACTAGACGGCGTTGTATTTCGTAAAACAGGAGTGACAGCTTGAACGGACCCACTAATCTCAACCTACATGCCCGTTAGATCCCTATACATGAGAAAACATTATACACCTACTGGAAATCGTCCGGTGGTCCTCGTCATGATCGATCGTCTGCAATTGGGTGTTTCCGTCGAAAAATTGGTTGAGATTCTTGGTTGACATCGACGTGAAACTCGTTGTTCAACTCGTAGTATGATAACCTGTAAGAAACATATGGTTAGCAATTTTTGAATCGTCCCATGACTAAAAAAAGTTTTAAAAATCTCGATTTTATTAATCGAATTTTCGAGAATTTAGATAATTTATGCTAATTTTTCTGACGACAATAACGTCTTAAGATTATCTGAAGAAAGTTTGAAATATTCTATGAAGTTCAACTGTTTGATTTCTTGATACGAGGATATAAAAAGTGACACATCTATCGAGTAAACTAAGCGAAATTAAGATATTTTCAGCTCATTGAAGTAAGGTTTAAGTTTTTAGAAAACTAAAAAAAATGAAATTACCTTTTCACATTTTTTCAAACTGCCAATCTTGAAATTCCACACCCTGCGTATGGTTCTTCGGTGGCAGCTCTTCTATTGAAATTTCGCGCCATTTTCAATCGTCGATGTTTTATTGTTGAATCTAAATGTAAATTTTGATCTTTCCCGACTAGAATATTTGAAATTAAAAGCTCACATTCTGCATGAAATCAACAGAGTATATCCAGAAATCCATACACTGATTTTTCGACATGGAATTTAGTTCTTGACGAGGCTAAAAATAAATTTTGAGTTTTCCGGAGGAGAATTTTTCAAATGATAACCTACATTCAGCAGCGAAATCAGACGAGCGAATCCAGAAATCCATACATTGAGTGTTCGCAGTGGCATCGACTACTTGACAAGCCTAAATAATAATTTTACATTTTCCAAACGAGAACTTTTGATAATAAAAACTCACATCTTGCTACGAAACCAACCCAAATCTACGCATTGATTGGCAGTTGATTTGCAGATTGTTGTCGATTTTTCTGAAACTCGGGGAAGCATTTCTGTTATATAAATATTTTCTAAAAGCTAAGCAGTTTCCTGGCTCTTCAAAATTCAAAATTGTTACAAAACAACTTATTTTCACAGCCGATTTGGGGAGAATTCGAAGGTCCAATTTCCGAACTTGCTGGCAATTATTGTGTTGTTGTTGCTGTCGACTCATCCACGAGGCTGAAAACAAAATTGTTTTTGAAAAAACTAAAAAATATCATTTTCTAGCTCTGAGAGAAGACAAATTGAAAAATGTTTCGATAATTTAGGTGCGCAATTTCATATCTAAACCAAATTTCACATTTTTATTAATTTTCAAGCCTTGAACCTATAGAAAACCCAGAAAAACAAAAAAAAAATGGTAAAAATTGTGAGCTGAGAACGCGAAAATTGGATCTGAAATTTTCTTTTTTGTTGAAATAATCGAGATTGAAAGAGAAATATTTGAAAGAGAGTTAAAGAAATAAAATAAAATTTAAATTATTTTCAACAATAAATCTATAGAAATCTGCAAATCTTGAAAAATTTCTCAAAATCAGTTGGTAAAATCAATAATTCTTAGGGAAGAATTGATATTTGTGATTAATTTCAGCGGAAACCTTAAATGACATTTTGAAAAATGAGAAAAAACTCTTCACTCTCGTTCACTGATTTCCGGCTTCTTGAAAAAGCCCAAATATATCAATATTCTACAGTAAGTCTCAAATTATGTTTAAATAAATCATTCTCCTAACTTACTGTTGAATTCGATTAAGCATGAATCTGGCTGCGATGTAGTCATGTATCGATCCGTTTTGAGCTCCAAAAAAATTCGCCCCTTCTGATCTTCATTCCAAACATTCTGACACATTTGTCCATGGTTCCATTAGGTTGCTCGGGCTCAGCGGAGTCTTGCCTGAAATTGGAAAACTATGATATTTAGAGCGAAAAAACAAAAATAAATTTGAAGTTAGAGCTCCAAAACTCAAGATTGAGGTATTTTGAACTAGAAAATTTTTTTTGCAGCTCATTCTTCGAAATTTATCCAAAATAATACTGACCTTGAACATATTTTTCTTCCAACTTCTCGGTTCAGCAATTAATTTATCGCCACTTCTTTGGAATATTTGTCAGATAACCAAGTCTCGCACATTTTCGGTTCATCTCCTATTGAACTAATGAATCGAATCTTCCATTTTAACCCTCCACCATTTTTCTTCTCCCTCGACACAGTTTGATTTTGAGCTGCATGTTCAACGTGTTAACTTTTTTGCGAATACGTTGGAGTTGGTTCCGCCCTGAGTTTCCACTAGACCAGGTTGAATCTCGTCGTATTTCACAGTAATATCATGAGCCGAATGAGTGTTTGGCATATGGAAGCACGATCGTTTGAATTGCCAAATGAAATCAGTACAGCAGCCTTACAATCCTCACTACCACCCTGAAAAAAATGTTCTTAATTTTTAAACAGACAGTTCAGAACTCAAGGAAACAAAGTACACATTTTTTGAAAGTTGCCTTTTCCAATTCTTCAATGACTTAAAAATGATCTCTAGATTTTGATGAAATTTGCTGTTTTCATAAACAGTCCTGTACAATATTCTAAGAAAAAAAAATACTGTACCTTTGTATCAGCCAAACTGATGTCAAATTGCTTTTTTGAGAAGAATAGCAGATTCACGAGAAGTGTCCCATCAATAGACATTGAATGTGGTGGGTGTTGTCGTGTGTGTCGACTTTCGGTACCATATCTGAAAATATTAAAAAATTAATCATCATAAATGAAACCTCTGAAAAACTCACCAATTTTGATTGTTCTCATTGACAAGTAATTCTCTAATAGTCTCGTATATTAAAATCAGATTCTTTAAATGTATGTCACTATCGATGTAAATAACTGCAGAATTCCGATGAAGTCTTCGGTGACGTTGTCCCTTTGGTGCCGATTGGTGCAGGATTCCGTAAATCGACATCAATTTTCTCGTGTTGTGCTCTCAGATGTGTCAGTCGTGGAGATCCTGTAAACTTTAAAAAGTTAAAAACATCACTAAATTCTCTGCAAACTCACCAGAATCCACTTCCACTGCAACCAGTACCTAGGTGCCAACAATAAATATAGTAACAGAAGATAGCCACCAATGATTGACTGAAGAGACTAGGTGAAACGAGAGCGGGGTCGGGAGTGGGCGGAGTCGGAAGAAGGACGCTAACATTAACACAACATCCAAACGCCAATAGAAATTTGACACGTGTCTATTACTGTACCCCAGAGTTCAAAGATCATCGACCAATTACAGTGACCTTGTTCGTAATTCTAAAATTCGAATTTCTTCACCAGCTTCATATCCAGCTCCTTTTTAGTCATCTGCTCCGTGCTCCAAATCGTCGTTTTGAGTTTTTCCGGTGTTTTCTTGAGTTGTGTTGGCGTAGATCCACATTGTTGAATGTCGAAAGTGATTAAATTCGCAGCAGTTGGGAAGTATAACCATATCTGAAAATATGTAAATGAACGAGCATAAGTTGAATATCTGGAAAACTCACCAATAATTTCCGTTTTGCCATCAATAACTCAATTCGACCATTCGACCGAAAATCGACATTGATTGTCTCATTTTTTGTCCTCAGAAGATGTAGTCAATCACAGTAACCTTGCTCGTACTACGCATCATGTGTGAACTTCGAATTCCATCAACAGCTTCATATCCAGTTGAACACCTTCCTCGTCGTCTGCTCCGCGAATGCTCCGAAACGTCGGGTTGAGTTGTGTGGAGAGTGATTGAATTTGCAGTAGTTGGGAAGTGGAACAGCAATATCTGAAAATATTGAAAGTCAATGAGCATAAGTTAAATCGATAGAAAACTCACCAATAATTTCTGCTTTGCTATCGACAACTTCTCATAGTATCATTGACAAAAATTAGATTCGTTGGTATGTGAACCGGTCAAAAGTACCCAGGGACATATTATTACCCACATCCCACACTCAAAACCTAAGCACCGATCACCCAGTTCCCAATTTCCACAACCGATGTCCACTAACTAGACTCCAATGTCCACCAACCAGACCGTAATTTCCACCAACCAAACTGCAATGTCCACCAACCAGACCCCAATGTCCACCAACCAGACCCCAATGTCCACCAACCAGACCCCAATGTCCACCAACCAGACCCAAATGTCCATCAACCAGACCCTAACTTCCACCACCAAACAGAACCTAATTTCCACCACCAACCAGACCGTAGTTTCCACCATTAAGTTCCCCATGTCCACCAACCATACCCCAATTCCCCTCACCAAAATTGCACCACCCAGTACCCAGAACCCCGTGCCCACCGATTCACAACCATCTAATCTTAACAACAAAACTAATCGAAAAGAGCCACCACCCACAATGACTGAATGGCTGCAGCAATGATTGACTGATCGAAGGAGCAGAACAAATGACTGAGAAGAGAGGCAGAGTCGGGAGTGGGCGGAGTCGAAAGAAGGACGCTAACTTTGGTGAACATCCAAAAACCAATGGGAAGTCGATTCGTGCGAATTACTGTATCTCCAAATGGTCATAAGCTTGTGTTCCAGGTTAGAAAGCCGAATTTCATCAACAGCTTTATCCAGTCAAGCTTCTTGGATCGACGTGTTGAGTACTTTTTGGCGTTTTGTTGAGTTTTCTCGACATGGATCCAAATCAGTGACTACGAGCGGCAGTTGAGAATTGAATCTGAAAAAACAAAAATTTATCATCATAGTCTAAATTTTTTCGAAAACTCACCAAATTATCAGGTTTCGTCCAGTCATCGACAACTCATTGTGTCATTATTTCATTGAAAAGTTTACTATCTCCGAAAAAAAAACCCGACCGCTTCAAAGACACGCGACGCACTCAAAAAATGAGTGACAACAAGACTAGAACGTAGTCGTCAACTATCATTGTATGTGATGCGTAAATATCTGGGTCGCGGAGACAAATAAAAAACGTTGGAGTAATTTCTAACTTAAAATTACAATTTTTCTAAAAATAATTACAAATTGACAGAAGTCGGACAAATGTGTTTCTAACTTCTATTCATGTGTCGACATTCTGATTCAGAATAGAAGAAATGAAAGGCAATGAAATTCATGAAAAAAAATTAGAAACTATTTCATTCACATCCTGATCATCATTTGAAAAATTGTAGATCTGAAAAATTGTAGACGAATAATAGAAGAACTATTATTCGAACAAGGAATTAAACAAGCTACAGTAACCTGAGAATAATGATTGAAAAACTGATCAGTTCTCTACAGTATTCTTAATTATTAATATCTTAGACATGAACATAAGTTTAAAAAAATATGTTCATCTTTTTTTGTAAAACTTATGAGCAAAAAAAATGCGAGAATGGAAAGTAAAGATTAAAAGTAAAGGTTGGAACACACTGGTTTCTGTTCATACTATGCGTCGCGTACTTGCGAAACGGTCACAATACAATATTTCATCTTCTCATCTTATCGGACGCGGAGACTCACGAACGCGGATCGGACGCGGAGACTCACGAACAACGTTGGGGTAATTTCTAACTTAAAATTCCAATTATTTCAAAAATAATTACAAATTGTCAGAAGTGGGACATAGGTATCATGGACTTCTATTCAATTGTCGACACTCTGATTCAGAATAGAAGAAATAAAAGAAAATGAAATTTTTTTGAAAATTCATGAGTCAAAATTTGTTGGAATATATTTTATTCACATCCTGATCATCATTTGAAAAATTTTAGAAATTCATAGAACCATTATTCGAACAAGAAATTAAACAAGCTACAGTAACCTGAGAATGATGATTGAAAAACTAATCAGTTCTCTACAGTATTCTAAATTATTGATATCTTAAGCATGAACATAAGTTTTAAAAAATATGTTCATCTTTTTTTTTGTAAAACTTATGCGAGAATGGAAAACTCGATGAAAAGTGAAGATGAAAGGTAAAGGTTGGAACACACTGGGATCTATTCATAGTATGCGTCGCGTACTTGCGAAACGGTCACAATACAATATTTCATCTTCTCATCTCATCTCCGAAAAAAACCGACCGCTTCGAAGACACGCGACGCATCCAAAAATGAATAACAACAAGGCTCGAACGTAGTCTTCAACTATCATTGTATACGATACCGCGGAGACTCATAAAAAACGTTGGAGTAATTTCTAACTTAAAATTCCAATTTTTCTAAAAATAATTACAAATTGACAGAAGTCGGACAAAGATCTCTTGAACTTCTAGTCATGTGTCAACATTATGATTCAGAATAGAAGAAATTAAAGACAATGAAATTCATGAAAAAATATTGGAAACTATTTCATTCTCATCCTGATCATTATTCGAAAAATTGTAGATATTCATAGAACTATTATTCGAACAAGGAATTGAACAAGCTACAGTAAGCTGAGAATAATGATTGAAAAACTAATCAGTTCTCTACAGTAGTCTAAATTATTGATATCTTGAACATGAATATATGTTAAGAGAATATTTTTTTGTAAAAGTTATGAGCAAAAAAAATGCGAGAATGGAAAACCCGATGAAAAGTAAAGGTTGGAACACACTGGTTTCTGTTCATAGTATGCGTCGCGTACTTGCGAAACGGTCACAATAGAATATTTTTTTTTTTCTCATCTCCGAAAGAACCGACCGCTTCGAAGACACGCGACGCACTCAACAAATGAGTGCCACCTAGGCTAGAACGTAGTCTTCAACTATCATTGTATGCGTTGTCTGAGAAATCAAAGCAGTTTGTAATTAGGTGCCAGAAATTTGTGAATTATTTCCAAAAATAATAACCAATTATCAGAAGTTTGACAAAAGTATCTCAGAGGGCAATGTAACCCAGGAAGCAATAGAAGTTGGGACAGATTTCGACTCTCCATGCCTAACCACAAACATCAAAAATCAGCTCAACTTCAGTCATGTCGAGAAGCAATAAAAACTATTAAGCTTTATGAAATAGTCTACCTTAGTAATATTATTCGGGATTTTTCCGGTCTTACAATAAAGTGTGCGATGAACTGTATCTATAGATACCCAACGCATGTACGCGACGAACTTGAAAAACGGCTCAATACAATCAATAAACCACGCCCATTCAATAAGGAACTACACTATTTTCTACAACTTATCGAGAAATTTTTCAACGAGGGACAATGGAAGCTTTCAAAAAATAGTAATTGTTGAAAATACCTACCAGCCCCTATAACAGAGGCTGAAAGTAATGCTAACATTTAAATGCAGGAATTATTGTAAATAGAAATATCGAGGTTTCTCAGATACAAAAACGAAAAAAAACCTAATTTTACATTCTTATTATAATTATACGCATTCTAGAACTTTTACATCTGTGGAACTACCATCCTAACAAAAATAAAGTAAGCTACAGCATCCTAAAATATAACAAAGGAAAATTGTTCAGAGATTTGCTTCAAAGAGGGTCTTATGTATTTTTAACTAGACAAAGTGCAACTTCTTGACCAGGTTTCGAAAAAAAAAATAAGATCTCACATTTTCGGAATTAGACTTAAAAGTTATTTGATGAGCTAATATGTACTAACATATACGGGAACTAATTCTACTCTAACCTGATTATCAACTCAACAATGTGTAACAAGTTGGGAGGCATTTTGGAGAAAGGGTTCCAAAAAACTCATCCTTCACACCAAACATCACCAAAAACGCCAGATTGAGCACAATTGCAAGTCTACATGAAGAACCCGGATTCCCTTGTGGTATGCATTATATTCAAGAGTTGGTTACATTTGGTACAGATCGAGAGCTGTCGACGATTCTAATCCTTTGAATGATACAAATCTTACTTCTTTAGTTTCGGGTTGTTGATTTCGCCTGTAAAAAATTTGGAAATATAGTCAATAAAATTTATTCTGTATTTTTCCTATCACTTATATGTACTAATTATATATCATGCAGAAAAATAACTTTTACAAAAGATGAAATCACCAAAAACAAAAATTTTGTTATTCTCCTCGAGAACTACACAATGCAAAAACTCCAGCCAATTAGATGAAAACCTAGTCCTCATAGAGTATTTATTTTTTTTTTTTTAACTTTTTGATTTCGAATCGAAATTGTTACTTTAGAAATGGTTTTCGGTGTATCATAGGTTTGAAATATAACAAAAACTATTAAAAGTTAAAAAAAAAAAATTTTTCAAGTATAATTTTCGTGATTTCGAAAGAATTAATCCAGTAAATTTATTTCAAAAAACCAAACTCACCATCTTTGTCCTTCAACAATTTCCCGGTTATACCAGCAAAATTGTCTTCACTGATAAATAGGATGATGCATTGATTTTGACTCGGTGGCGTTGTTGAAGACGGCCAGTTTCTTTAGTGATATTTGCACTTGGTTCCATTTCATCGAGTTCAGTTTGAGATGTTGATTGGCTGACGTAGTTTATGTCGTGTTGGCTGAAAGAAAAAATATCGAAGAAATGAAACACGTTAAGATTCTCGATTCTTTGACATCGAGCGGGACTCTGTTCTTCTTTTCCAGTTCCAAACCAGTTGTACGCTCGATTGATTGATGTATTTGATGTTGATTCCGACACGATTTGATTTTGATTGGCATTCATTCCATGAACAGCATAGTTTTTGAGCGAGTTTGGTAGAATCTTGAAGTATGAAGACGTAGAGGATCATCGGGCACAATTCGTTGGCAAGTTCAGAAGTTTTGGAGTGGATTACATCATTTCAACCGGCAGTCGCTGTTGTTGAATTCTTCGCTGAAAGGAAACACGTTATATCTATTTTCAAAAAACTTTAACAAGCAAATAGTCACAAAAAGTTTCACTTTAACATTTTTTTCGGTTCTCAAAAAAAGATTTCAATTGAATTTTTGTAGGTTGTTGAACAGCGCGGGACATAAAATTCTTCTTCAGTTTTCAAAAGTATTCTTCGCTGAATTGAGATTTCGAAAAAAACTTCTCTGCGATTGTTGTTCCGTGCAACCATGATAAAAGTGTGCAAACTGGTGGATAAAATACTTCTGGTTGATGATACACTGGTTTTATTTTCTCTCTTCGTATTACCTTAAACCGATCGTTCTTGCCAGTGAAGATGTACTGTAGGTGTCATCAACGTTTGATGTTGATCCAGCGCTTTCAAAAATTGTGTTGCTAGAGTTTTGAGTTGAGTTTCGATCAATATGTGAAGAATTGTCTGGCTCATTTTTCTCGACTCGTGCGAAAATTGTGTCGGTTGAGTCTTCTGGTTGCTTTTTTTCGAACAATTTTTTTGCATTTTGATCAGCAGTTGATGTAGATGAATTCTTTGCTGAAATTAGAAATATTAATCCTATTTTCAGAAGTTTTCCACAGAAAACTAAATAGTTGCAGGTTGTGGACAAAGCCTCGGAGCGATGAAGATGTGGATGATTGTCGGGTCCAGTTACGACTATTTTGAAAATTGGAATGTTCTGGTGATCCAAATTCTTTCTGGTGGCCAGTCTTCTCGAAGAAATTGTTGCATTTTGATCGGCAGGAAGTTTTGATGAATTTCTTGCTGAAAAAAAATATTTTACTCTATTTTCAGAAAGTTTTAACAGGACAGTTGTCACAGAGAGTTCACGCACACTATTTTTTCAGTTTTCTAAAAATTAATTTTTTCAATTGAAAAATCCTGATTTCAGGTGATTGGGGACAGCACAAAGGACGAGAGAGAACTTCACAATGACAATGGACGACACAATAGAATCTAGTAGTCTAGTGTGAAAAAACTTATCTTCGGTTATTGTTCTGTCCAACCATGATAGAAGTGAGCAAGTTGGTGGATGATATACTTCTGACTGATGAAACAATGCTTCCATAGTGACGTGGAGGTGTACTGTAGGTAACATTTCACGAAGCGTAAAGGATCGTCGAGCTCATTTTCATTGACAGTTTTGAAGATTGAAGTGTTCTGGTGGCGCCGATTCTTGATGAGTTGCAGTTGAACAGAAAAAGTTGGTCCATTTTGATCATTCAGTACTGTCGATGAATTGTTCGCTAAAAAAAAATATATTGACAATCCGCTGAGAAAATTTTAAAGAAAATAGTGGCCAAGTTCTATGGAGGCCAACATTTCCGATAAATTTCTCTTTAACATATATTTCTTTGAATTTTCAAACTACCTATATTTTTTCAGAGTTAGACATTCTGTTCTCAATCCGGCTGAGCCTTTTCAATGAAAAAATCGAACCAGATTGATACAAGAAAGTCCAAACCTGCTATTTTTGAATTTTAAGATCTTGAAATCCTGATCACAGGTGGTTGGGACTTTACGGACGGCACAAAACTGGACAAGGACGGCACGAAAAACACTTTTTCAGTTTTTAAAGTATTTTTATTTGATGACTTTGAAATAAGTAATTTTGAGATCGATGGACGGCTCAAAACGGCACAAAGCAACTTCACAATGGACGGCACACAGGAATCGATCGGTCTAGTTGGCCTCGTACAAAAATTTCGAAAACTTATCTTCATTCAATAATCGGCTCCGTTTTCGAACGTCATCTGGATGAACTTCGGCTGTCCGAGATGTAATTGCAGGGTTGGCGTTGAGGAAATCTTGAGATGATGAACGTTGAGATGACGAGCAGGTTTACATTAATGAATTCGAAGATTAGATTTGAGCCATGATTTTCAGTTGAACAGAAGATCTGGTTGTCATGAATTTTTCGCTGAAAGAAAATCTTGATTATCTGCAAAATGTTCTGGGAATGTATTCGCATTTTTCAAATGAGGCCAACTTTTCCAACCAATTTCACTTTAACTTTCTTTCAGATTTCAAAAACGATTTTTTTCAGGATTTGACTTTGGCTTGACTTCAACCCGGCACAACTTGACTTTTTCCAATAAAAAAGCCAAATTAGTTGAAGGAAGGCCAGAAAGTCGAACCCTGATTTTTTACGAATTAGAAAATTCTGATGTTAGGTAGTTGGGACGGCACAAAAACGGGACAAAATAATACTTTTTCGTTTTTCGAACAGCATTTTTCTTTGAGTTGGAGAATTTAGGAATAGTCGGTTGGTTATGGTACTTTACGATTGACAGGACAAAAACGGCACAAAGGTGGAGATGATTCTATTCTAGAAAAGGTGTTTTGGGTTTCTGTTTCTCAAAACCAAGCTTTCGAAATTGTTTCAAAATAAAAAAAATTGGGCCAAAGTGAGGATTGGTTCGAAAAATCCAATATTAAATAAGGGTTTCTGGGTCAAATGGAGGAGTTTTTTGATTCTCACTTACAAGAGGCCAAACGTATTTTTAGAGATTCAGGAGCTCAATAAGATGTTTAAAAACTGTGGATTGGTCTGAAAAAAATCTTGGACCTCAGTTTTGGTTTGAAATCTGGGATGCTCATTTAAGTCTTCTTTTCATCTAGGACCCTCATGCTAGGGTATAACACTGAGGACTTCACGATAAAGATGGACGGCACAAATAAATCGATTGGTGTAGTTGGCCTCGTTGAAATCACAGTTAAACTTATCTGAATATCCGTTCCAGATTCGATGAAGTCGGGTTGAGCACAAAGTTTGGCAATTTTTCGATGGTGGTTTGACGAGGTCAGCTGGAAAAAATTTAATGAATAATCAATAGATAGAAATGTGAAGTAGAAGTCAAAAGAGGTCATGTTAGGTCAAACTGAAAAAAAACAAACTGGAAGTTAATTTAATTTAATGCTAGGAATATATATTGCTGCAAAAAGTTGAATCAATAATCATACCAAGATTGGAAGCTCAAAGTACAAACAAATATTTTTGAAAATTAACTTTTCCTCCAATTTCAATGGAGCAGGTTTGCATTATAATCATCATTTTGCAATACTTGCGCAAATGAAAAACAAAAAAGATGACAAATCACCACATTCGCATGCTGTTTCGATTAAAACTGGAAGATTTTCTAGAAAAATTGTGGCTCTTATTTGTCATTATATTTTTCTGGGAGAAAAATAAAATTATCTATTAAAATTCATCGGGATACTGTAGGATCAGTTTTCACCACAGCAGGTCGACAACTATTTTTGAGCGGCTAATGTTCATCGAAAAAAATTATGTCCAAAAAAGATCATCCTGGATATCTAATCAAATTAAGATCTGCCAAAAAAAGGTCGAGAGAAAAAATGGAATGATCAAAGTACAAACATTTTTGAAAATTAATTTTCCCTCCTAATTCAATGGAGCGCGTTTGCATTATCATCATCATTTTGCAAATGAAAAACAAAAAAGATGACAAATCACCACGCTGGCATGCCGTTGAATTTTTGATTTAAAAAAATAATGAAAAAAGCGGGTAGGTCAACATACAAAAAACAATAATTTTTGAGGACTGGAAGATTTTCTAGCAAAATTGTGGCTCTTATTTGTCATTATATTTTTCTGGGAGAAAAATAAAGTTTTCCAAAATTCATCGGGACACTGTAGGAGTTTTCACCACAGAAATTCTAAAATTATTTTTGATTGACTAATGTTCATAGGAAAAGATCATGTTCAAAAAAGATCATCATGGATATATAATCAAATTAAGATCTGCCAAAAAAAGGTCGAGAGATAAAATGGAATGATCAAATTACAAACATTTTTGAAAATTAATTTTCCCTCCTAATTCAATGGAGCGCGTTTGCATTATCATCGTAATTTTTTGTTATCGTTACGAGAAAAATACATTTTCACAGCTTGGGTCAATTGAACAAAAAAACAAAAAGGATGACAAATCACCACGCTGGCAGTTCTATAAATTTTTGATTAAAAAATAGACAAAAAGCGGGTAGGTCAAAAACAAAAAAAGGATAATTTTTGAAGACTAACAATTTTTCTGGAGAAGTTTTTTTCAATTTTCAATGAACTTTTTCTGTGTAACAATATATAATCATATCCAAAATTTCTCGGGATACTGTAGGATGTACAGTAGTCCGATAAAAACGAGCGGCTAAAGAGAATTTTTATTTTAAAAATAGTTAGTTAGTCCTCCGATTTGAACAATTTTTACTGTTTTTGTGCATAAAAAAATACTGGTGCAAATTGGAGACACTATTTTGTTATTTATGAACAATTTTTAAGCACGAATTTTAATTTCGGAACAAAAAGAACCAGCTGTTCATCAGTTTAATTCAAAAATTCTATGAAAAAACTCGAGATGTGTTCAACTCATCTTACTATGAAATAATTTTTGACGATTTCAACATCCGAAACTATGTAATATGACTGTATAATAATGGAAAATCTCATCTTGTCAAAATTGTGTATTAAAATTTTCGAAAATCGCACTTTGTCCTGATAAAAATATCGTCTTGCGCTTGTTTCAGATTCCAAAAATTGGGTTTGAAAAACATAATAGTCGTTCACAAATCGCTGCCATCGGACTACGGTATTTTCATTTTTCCTACTCGAAAATAAGCTTCCTGGAATGATAAAACCATGAAACAAAAAAACCCCTAAAGTAGTTTCACACATAGAATTCGAGGTCGATATTGAAAATCATCTCAAATTTCATTTTCAGAGCAAAAATTTATAGATCATCAATAGAGCGCGTGTTACCGATCTGTGAAAGGCCTATAGCTGTACAGAAAAATTCAAACTTTTCGGATTACTGTGAGAGATAACAGACACTACGTGAAATGAAGAGGTTTAGACAAAAAGTGTATACACGACGGCGCACAAATACACGCAGTCAATTTCAAATGTTTTTTTTTAGTTTCGAAACGAAATTTTGTGTTTCAGCGATTTCAGACAGAGTTTAATTGTTTTTTTAACAGTTTTATTTGTAAAAGGAATTACTATATTCGTGTTTCGGAAGCCTACAATGCAAATTTTATTGTTTTCTTTACAGAAAACTGACGGGTTTGGATTAACAGGCCAAGAGAGCGCACATTCAATCACTCATCAAATACAACGACAACGTCGATATCAACAACAAAGACGACATCTTTATCCTTATCATCAACAACATCATCTTCGATTTCATCCACAAAAATCATAACTCTCCAAAAGAAACTCCAGGTAAAACGACACTGCAAGTACATCACAAAAATCATTTGATTACAGATAACCCAACCTCAAGTAGAAGCAATCACGATAGGTCGTATGAAAGAAAGTTTATTGATAACAATAGAAATGAATCCCCACCATCTGACAGGGAAACAGAATGGAGAGAGCCTGGAGTGATGGAGACGAAAAGGCCGCGTTTACCAAAGATGAAGGATTATGTGAGGCATCTACCAATACCCGATGTACCGTTTGGAACAAATGGTGCACGTACAAAGGGGAAACCTCCGGAGAAAGAAGAGAGGTAATAAAATAGCATTATGGAGACGAAGAGAACGCACATTCTCTCAATCATCTACGAACTCAGCGATGACGTCGATATCATCAACCAATGCGACATCACCATCAACAAAAAATCTTCATTCTCCATGGGATATTCATGAAAGATCGAAAGAAACTCCAGGTAAAACGACACATCAACTACATTACTAAAATCACTTAATTACAGATGACCCATCTTCGAGCAAAAGCAATCACGATAGGTCGTATGAAAGAAAACTTATTGATAACAATAGAAATTATTTCCTACCACCACACAGGGAAACAGAATGGAGAGAGCCTGGAGTGATGGAGACGAAAAGGCCGCGTTTACCAAAGATGAAGGATTACGTGAGGCACCTACCAAAACCCGATGTACCGTTTGGAACAAATGGTGCACGCACAAAGTGGAAACCTCCGGAGAAAGAAGAGTGGTAATAAAATAACAATATATACTCAATCGCTCACATTTGCCTGTACTTTATTCAACAACAACAATAGCTTCTGTACAATGGTTTGTAGGAAATTTTACGAACATTTCTCCCCAATTTTATATTAATGTCCTGTTGAAACTTTTTAAAATTTTTTATCCTAGTCAATTTGATTAATAAAAAACTTTTTCTTCACAATAAATTCATTGCGATTGCTTTGTTGATGTTTCTTCCAATTTATTTTCATTTTATCCTCGGTAAGAGGTTTCACAACTTTACAAGAATGAATGAAGCAATAAAAAAGTGAATTTTCGAAAATTTGGTTTCTCGGGAGATTATTTCGAGTTTCTCCTAACATATTTGAATATAGAGAAGTTTTATATCAACACAGCCAATGTTTAACATCGAAAAATGAAAACCTTCTGAAAGTAAAATTTCTCTTCATTCAGGGTTTTTAAGAATGGAGAGTTTGTTGTTTACGAATAACAATCCTATGCTTTCAGGGAGATTCCCGTTTTACGCTTCCCTTTCTATAACCTTCAAGATTCCGAGAGTGTTCAAAATATGCCTGAACGAAATTTGATATTTCAGTTTGAATTTTTTGTTGGTTCGCTAAACCTAGAACCAAAATTGAGTAATTTTAGTCGTACTCGTTAAAGCCTATCGTTTATTTTCATAATAATTGGTGCATGATCGTCTGAAATTTTTCAAGATTCTCGCTTCTGTTTCACATTTGTATCATAATTTGGCCGATGTATAACACACAAAGTGTATTTAGGTTTTAAGAATTGCCAGAGTGAATATTGTATATTGGCCATTTCAGAGTGTAGTTCGGCTTTGATTTTTGCTCAACTCATCGCAGCTCACTAAGAATGAATCAGCAACGGCACTGGTTGAGGTATGACTTATGTTATTCATGTAAAAAATTTCTAACGTTGGAATTATCGGAAATCGTGTTCTAGCGAGCTGAGATGAGTTGCGAAAAAATGAAAAATGATATAATAAATCTCATAGGCTATGGTCCCTTGTAGACAAAATTCTTAGTTGTTTCTGTTGCTATCTACACTTTACATGTAAGATCTAGGAATTTCAAAAAAAATAATAATCATAAAAACTTCCATATCTTAGATTCTAAGTCTCATAATTCCCATTTTCCTAAGCTTATCGATAAATTTTTAGCTAGAACCAAGGATGAACGAAATCACGCTCAATCGCAACGCATGGATTTCTTGCGAAATTTTGCGTTGCGGTTGTGTCCATGGGGCGCATGATTATTGAAAATTTGAGCCATAGGTTACTGTAGTCTGAGTGAAGGGGCGGCGCTGATTACTGTATAACAGAATTTTCTGCGACGCGTGGGAATGGAATGAGTGCTAGGGATGTTACGCCATTTTTAGCTCGAGCGCAAAATATGAATGAAATCACGCGACGCACAACTGCAACACATGATTTTCTTGTCAAATGTTGCGATTTTTCGTTGCGTTGCGGTTATGCGACGCGTGTTCATGGGGCATATGGTTGTTGAAAATATGAGTCATAGGTTACTGTAGTGTGATTGAAGGGTCTGAGCCAATTATTGTATGAGAAGTGTATGAAAGGTAACAAAATTTTCTGCGACGCGTGGAAGATAAAATTACGGTCAGTTGACTGACGCCATGGGTCACTGTAGCTTGATTTCACGTACACGTCGTTGGATTTGCTGGTGACAGCCTTTGCGAGTCGAACCAGTTTCATCGTTGTAGTCGTTTGCTCTGCCTTGTGCTCCACGTTCTTCTTCAGTGTCGGCGAGTTTTCGGCAGACGGCGTGTTGTGCATTTGGTTGATGGTGTCGATAGCCTTCTGACGAGTTGCATGCATTGCGCGAGTCTGCCCAGTCACCATTTTTGACGTCGTTAGCTTCGCATGACTCCACGCTCTTCTGTAGCAGCGCCAAAATGGCGGTGTAGACTGCACCTGCAAAAGAAAGCATATGATCTTGAGAGAAGGGTATATAGAGGAAGGGGTCATTCGGGTTACGGTATCAAAAATCAACCATCGAAAGCACGCGACGCACAGCCGCAACGCAAGATTGTCTCGAGAAATGTTTCGGCGACGCGTGGAAGATGAAACTTCAGATATTCTCTGACGCCATGGATTACTGTAGCTTGGTTCCACGTACATGTCGTTGGTGTTGTTGGTGACAGATTTCTTCGCACGTCGATCGTTGAAGTCGCTAGCTCCGCATCGCGCTCCACGTTCTTCTTCAGCGTCGGCGAGCGAGGCGGTGGTGATGACTTCGTCGCGGATGTTTCGGCTGGCGACGTAATGTGCGGCTCCTTGTGCTCGGGAAGTTGTGGCGCGGCAATCGTGTTGATCCTGAAAAATTGATGATATTTAAAATTTCCTCGAAATCCTGTGAAAACTCACCAGAATCCAGATTCTATCCAATCTTGCCATCTCAGAAGGAATCTTGCCATCTCTCATTTTTCAGAATTTTAATCAGCGGTTTTCATATTAATCCAGTGCGTGCACGACTAAGTTAAACTAATACAGTACCCACCCAGGCGCCCGGCATAAAGCCTCTAAACCCTTCTAACAACTGACATTATCCCTGAAAAACCGCTGACAAAAATAGAGAGAAACGAGTCACCAACTAGAATGGCTCGATGACTTAGTGAATGAATGACTGAATGATGAAAGAGGGCGGGGTTTGAGAGATTTACCGCGCAAAGAGACGCAGAGACATGATGCGATTCAAAATATGCGCGAAATGAGGGGGATAAAACAAGTGATAAGGAGATGAGAGGAGACGCAGAAAAAAAGAGGCGCGGCTTGGAGGGCCGGCAGTAGTCGCAGGCGACGCAGCGGGCTTGCGACAGTGCGACGCTTAGGTAACACGGAGGTGCACTTTTGTCGCAGATGTGGCTCGCTACGCCTAAAAATGTGATTTTTTGTCGCAGAAATGATCACGGTTACTGTAGGTTTTTTAAATTCAAGGTTAAATTCAAGGTTACTGTTTTAAATTCACGGTTACTGTATGTATTTTAAATTTGCGGTTACTGTAGGTTTTTTAAATTCGCGGTTACTGTAGGTTTTTTTAAATTCACGGTTACTGCAGGTTTTTTGTTTCGCAGCAGCTGACGCAGGCGACGAGGCGGGCTTGCGAAAGTGCGACGTTTTGGTGATGCGGATGTGTAGTAGTACCTGCGACATTTGTCGCAGTGGTATCTCGCGTCGCCTAGAAGTGCGACTTATGTCGCGTGAAAGCTTCTATTATTCGTCGCAGTTGTGTCGCGTCGACTAAAAACTGCGATTTTTGTCT